>JAASFS010000689.1:0-13308 GCA_023333865.1 Globisporangium perplexum | reverse complement strand
TGACTTGGAGATACAAATACAAATACAAAGCAAGTCCGAACGAGTCGGCACCCGACCCGACTGACACTCGCTGTGCTTGTTCTCGTGTGTGGTATATATGTGTGATGTTTGTTTTTGTGTTGTTCGTCGCTGTGAGTGTGTGAGAGAGAGAGAGAGAGTGAGTGTGTGCGCGTGTGTATTTTATTAATGGCTGAAGTATTTGACAGTTTGTATCCGTTATTAACGTTTGCCTTTTTTGAAATGTTTTTAACCTGTGAGTTACAACTCTCCGTTCGAAAATTATCAGTGATTGCCGGTCATTAGCAGGGTGTGATGGCTGCCGCTACCACGTCATCGAACCGCGCGCTGGCCAACGAGCACGGACTCGAGCAGCATAGGCAGCTGCAGCACGAACTTGAGCAGTAGGTGTCGTTGCCGGTTCACGAAGCGGCTTAACATTGACTCACTCCAAAACAGCTCTCACTCTCGTCAAGCCTGGTCAGCGACGTCGGCGCTCTAGCAGCGATGTGGTAGCGTATCTGTGTGTTTCGATTCTCGACACTCCCTCCTTCCAGCTCAAATGCTCTGAGCCTTCTTTCGACGCCTTCGCTTGGCGGGCCTACCGCGCGATCATGTGTGTTCAGACCTCACACAGTGCTGTCTCTCGCCCTTGCTCACCCTTGTCCATGCTTTCGTCATCGAGCATCTTCAGAGCCTGCTGCCGCTTCTCGCCCTCGCACTACGATCCAAAGTGGAGACCCTCGCGCCACGCTCACTCGCTCGATGCATGCCCCTCTACTGAACCTTTGCAGGATTGCTCTGGGTGGTGCCGCGTCGAGCGGGCGAGCCGTCACACGAGCATACGCAGTGCTCGCCTCTCCAAACCCGCGCTGACCTGCACAGACGGCTCCAGCGCCACTTTGTCGATCGATTGGCGTGGCATGAGAGAGCATCTATCATGCCAAATGTCGAAAGAAAGCGCTCGCGCTACAGAGCTCGGCTCGCGTCGATGCATGGCGTCTCCAGTGCTGTTGTTGCACCTGCTAGTACTACTGAGCAAACTTGCTGCATTGAGTCGCCCCAGTGCTGCTGCGAGGTGGAATCGCTGTTCTCTCGACCCTCGACACCCGCTGTCATCATTCCCCACGTGATATCTCAATAGCGTAGGCAAGTGCCCTCCTACCCTCTGGGTGTCGCTGCGAACGTGACACTTCGGTCGAGCGTGTATCCGCGCGAACGGCGGATCGCCAGTTCGATCACTGACTGGACGGCACAGAAGCAGTCGGTCTCTCCTCCACCGAGATCCTCAACCTTCTCTCTCTCTCGCGAAGCTAGGCGGCGCTCACCAAGGCGTCAATCTTCCTTCGAACCGAGCGCCACCCTTGCGCGCGGCGCCTAACGTTTGCTCGAACGCCTCTCTCTACCTTCTCTGCGCTTGATGCTCATCAACCCTTGAAAGCGCTCCACTCCCTCTTTCGCTTCCAGCCGCACACCCACGACGCGCGAACGATGGAGGCGAACGGCACAGCGGACGCCGCCGCCATTGCTGCCATGATGATCTCAGACGGCACAATCCCGCCCAACATCCCGCCAGAGCAGCTCGAGACAGTAAAGGCACTGATCGTCGCGTATGTCGAGACCAAGATCGAGAAGTTGTCGATCGTGATCGTGGTCATGTACGCAGTGCTCTGCGCCTTGTGTCTCGCGCTCATCGTCTACCTGCGCCGCAACAAGACCAGCGCACATCGCGGGGTCAGCGGTGCAGCGCGCAAGACTCTGCTGCCGGCGTTCGAACCGCTGCTGTGGATCCTCGCGTTCATGACTGGCGGCTTCTGCGTCTACACCGCCGTCGCACTCACGACCAACTTCTTCCCGACCCAGTTGCCGTCACTGCACATCGAGTGCTTCTACGCCGGCCGACAGTTCGTGCTTCTACTCGTCGTTATCTTCATGCTCCAGAAGAGCGTGACGATCCCAGCACTCGCCCGCGCAGTTGCCATCACGTTCGCGCTCTCGACATACACGTTGCCAGTGGCATGGTACATGGAGAGATACAACGACGTCACGAGCATGGATCTCAACTACTGGATGCAAGTAGTGTCGCACGCGGTCGTCGTACTACCACTGTTCGTGTACGTGATGCTGCGGCCGCCGAGTCGGTCCAGCAAGGCTGCGCTGCAACGCTACTGTGCGTTCGCGCTCACGCAGCACGCTATCGAGATCGCGTTCTACACGGCGTTCCGGGACTGGAAGGTGGAGTTGGGCTTTGCCTTGGCGTACGCTGAGCTCGCTGTCAGTGCGCTCTGTCCGTTCTTCATCTGGAGCGTGCTCAAGGACGACACGGAGCACTGGCGCGGTCTTGGGCAGCGCGCATGCGCGCTCCAGGCAATCTTCCGCCAGCGCTCGAACGTGCCCGAGCACCTCTCATCCGAGGGACTCCACGTGCTCATCGAGCTGCACCGCAAGTACATCATCGACTTCGCGTACCTGGAGCTGAAGCAGCGCATCGGCGTCGGGTCCAGCGCCGTGGTGTACAGTGGTATCCTCAAGTCCAAGACACCCGTTGCTGTGAAAGTGTACACCCCGACGACAGTCACGGAGGACACGGTCGGCGAGTTCTCGCACGAAGCCGCGCTCTGCGGCGCGCTCAACCACCCGAACATCGTCCGCTTCTTCGGTATCTGCGTGTCGCCACCGACGATCTGCCTCGTGTCGGAGTTGTGCCAGGGCAGCCTCGACGTCGTCACGCGAGCGCTCGTCAAGCGACAGCATCAACAGCAAGAGACGCAGGAGCAGCAGCAACAGCTTCTCGTCACTCTCGGATACATGATCGATGCTGCGCGCGCGGTCGCGTACATCCACAGCTTCTCACCGGCGTTTGTACACCGCGACATCAAGCCAGCGAACTTTCTCGTCGACGCGCACGGGAACGTGAAGCTGACGGACTTTGGCGAGTCACGCTTCCTGCCTCAGGCGTGCGGGTCAACGACTGGGGCGTCGACTGCGGCGACGAGGTCGAGAGCCTCGGAGATCGAAAATGGAAACATGACCGACGACGCTGGAAGCCCTCGCAGCAACGGCAGCGGCGGCAGCGCAAGTTCGAGGAGAGGGTCGCCACCTTCGTCATCGCCACCGTATGTCAGCTTCGAGGATGTGAGAGTCACGACTAGCATGCCTCAGCGTTTGCTGCGCAAGACGTCGACTCCGGAGATGACCGTTAAGGGAACTGCGGACTACATGGCACCAGAGATGATCAGCGGCAAGGGTGGCTTCGCGAGCTACGGCGAGGCTGCCGACGTCTACTCGCTGGCGATCACGATGTGGGACGTGCTGAACCCGGCGAAGGAGAAGTACCCGAGCGCCAGGAACAACCACCTGTGTGTGTTCGAGTCGGTGGTCGCTGGCAGCCGCCCCGAACTGGATCCGATGCTGCATCCGGGACTGGTCGAGGTGATCACCAGTGGCTGGCACCAGGATCACTGGCTCCGCCCGTCCGCGCAGGCGCTCGTGCACGCACTCGAGCGCATCCAGGAAGAGGTGGCTGCCACGCTCGCGTCCGAGCTGCACGATGAACTCGAGAGTCAGCTCGCGGTGTTCCGAGTCGGCGGTGCTGACGATGACACTGGAGTGGGAGTTGGTGGCGTCCTCGACGCTCCGGTTCTGAGCATCAGCGGCCAAGAGCTGACTGGCAGGATGCGCAGTCGACACGTCGTTGCCACCGCGAGTCAAGGCGTGCGCATCGGCAACATGCTCATGGACGCCGGCTTGCTGCACCACGTCCGACACGCGCGGTCGTTCAAGTGCACGAGCGACGCGCTCTACTACTTCGACGAGAACAGGATCCGACTGTGCCAGCCGCTCGCAATGCTCGAGAGCGGCGGCGGTGCGGATCTTCAGCGCCAGCCGCACCCGAAGAAACACTCGCATCAAGAGCAGCAGCAACACAGCTCATCGTCTCCTGTGTCGTGCCTACTTCAGGCTCAGACGGTGGACACTCCCGAATGGCTCCTTGGGCGACAGCTCTTCCCGTCAAGGGCAAGCCGCCAGCGGAACAGATCAAGAGCGTCTGAGGATTCCGAGAGCGCGACGACCGATGGCAACTCGGTCAGCTTTCTCGGTCGCATTGGCTTCAGCGACACTGGCGACTCTGTGGTAAGCACCGGATATGTGTGCGCGTGTCGGCAACTCGGGCAGCGCTTGCAGATGCAGTCCAGCGGCAGTCGGCCGATCACGCGGCTCTTCCGCCGCAAGCACGTGCACACATCGATCCCGGAGGACAGCGTGCTGACTGCGAAGCTGCTCGGAGACAGCGAGCAGCAACTCTACCAGCTTGACTTCGAACGCAGAAGCAGCAGTAGCAGCGACAGCATCAACATCCAGCACCGGGGGAACGACAGTACCAACGAGTGTTTCGCGGCATTCGACGAGCCTCGCCGATAGGACTTGGTCCAGTAGAGAAGAGACAAGGAGTGTCTTGTACGCGCATTCTTGCTTGTGTCGGTCTCTCCTGTTGTTGTTGCAGTATGGATATCGCACAGTGTGCTGGTGGTTTGCTAACTCCAACGTAGCATACCCGGATATGCCGTGGGATCTGACACTGCAGCTCACCGATTCGACTCGGCGAATTGACGCGGAAACGCTACCGTCTGGAGAGGAGCAAAGCAGAGAACGAAGCCGACCTCGGAAGATTGGATCGATCCGACATCTCGCTGATCTTCGCGCTTGCCAGTGAAGTTGTGTACCTCCTTCTACTGCATCGAGAAGTGCACTTTGTTTCAAGTTCCGACTGCGTGTGTTGGACTCTCACATTGCACCGACGATGACAGTCTGCTGCTGCTGCTGTGATCAATCACGCCAGTGTCGAGGACGCCACACACGCGACTTCAACTACGGCCTACTCGAGATTGTACACTGATGTGTGCGGCGGGAGTGTCAATCAATCCTTCAAGAACGACATCGCCAACGCTCTCGCAAGGACTCGCTGAAGGAAGCTCGAGCTCTGTGTGGAATTGTTCGAGAATCGAACGGACATTGGAAGTGCCCCATACACCTCCCATTCCAGGGGCTGTGCGAGCTATGCACCTCCCTCTTCTTCCTAGCAGCCAGTACACAAGCCCAGTGCCAGTTCATTCTAGGTCGGAACACCAACCCTCCGCTTTCTGCTCATTGCACGGATCCTTCTCTGCGTCGAGCGCACTCGGCACCCTACAGAGCAGCCAGACCGTCAAGCAAACCGCTCTCTCGCGCCTCGTTCACCAGCGCGCGCACCACCCGCACCACCTCCTCCGGGTCCTCGTGCTGGATGTTGTGGCCAGCGTCGCGCACCACGATGTGCGTTGTCGGCTGCGAGCTCACGCGCTCGACAAGCTTGCGTTGCGCAGCCTGCCACTTGAGCTCCAGCGCAGCGACCGTGTTGGCATCGATGTTCGGGTTCGCCTTCATACCGTCGAACATGTCGGGCTTGCCGTGCGAGAGCACGATGCATGGAAGTGCCAAGCCGCGCGCGGATACTGGTGCATCACGGAAGCGCTCTTCGGTCTGCGGAATAGCCGAGTTCTCCCACAGCGCACCTTGGCGGTGCGCCGGCGACGGGAGGAAGAACTCGACGAACGGCAGCGCGATCGGCGAGTAGCGCTCCACGAACTTCTTGCGCTGGATGTTGTTGATCATGCGGATGATGCCGAAGCGCGCCAGGTTGAGCACGCGCTCCCCGTTGGCGTCCATGGTCTCGAGCGACTCCTTCACCGCCGGTGACACGCTCTCCAGCTCGCTGCGCAGATCCTCCTGCAGCGCGTCCACCAATACCAGACCCTTGCACTTCAGGTTCGACGCGTTCGACGAGCTCTCAAGCTCTTCCGCGAGTTGACTGATGCGATAGCGTCGCCCCCACACAGCAGATGACTGTTAGACCACAAGCGTCAATCGAGTCGAGTGCGGTGAGATGACACGAACCGCATGTTGTAGCCGCCAGCTCCGTGAGCCACGAGGACGACTTGACTCGGGACGTTGAGCTGCTTCAGCACTTCGGTGTACTCGCGCGAGATCTGCCAAGTGTGAGAGCGCGTGCATCGTCAGCCTCTTCTCCGGATGAACTGGAAGGCTCCAGCAGATCGCGACCAACGCCCACACCTGCATAGCCGTTCGAGGAAGCGGCCCCGGCGGCGAGAAGCCCAGTCCAGGGCGGTCGATGCTCACCACGGTCGCAAATTTGGACACCTGGAAGCTCAGTCGTGTCAGGCGCAGCACCACTTCGATACCAGAAGGAATTCGGCAGCTTGCGCGTCGCAGCTCGCGAACTCGCGTACCTGCTCCGCGACCTTGTCCCAGTCAAAGGATGTCTCGCCGACGCCGCCGTCAAACACCACGGTGACCGGCCCGCTGCCTCGCTTCTGCACGTGGACGGACACAGGGCGACCGTCGGCGTCCGCGACGTTCACGAACGAGCCTGGCGCCGGCATCGGGTTCCATTGCTTGGTGGTCTCGATCACGTAGCCGCTAGATGCCATGAGCGTCACCATAGCCGCCGTCCCCTGTCACACAGCAACAGCAGCAGCAGGTGAGTTCCTCTCCGTCATGCCCCACACAACGCATTCCTTCGTCGACGCACCCCGACCACGAGCTTGAGGATCTCCTTGAGCTCATGGGCGACTGCCTCGCGCGTCACGCGGCCGCCGCCCGAGAGCGGAGGAGAAGAAGGTGCACCGCCCGCTGTCGAGAAGCGCGCCGCAGCTGCCGCGCGCACACCCGCAGACCTCCTCGCCACACGCGCCAGCAACATATTTCACACGTCGCAGCTTTTTGTGTCAAAATCTCGGTTTTTGACAATAGTCGCACCATCAAAACGAAAGACGCATTCGACACACGCCTGCCACAGATCGCCTGCTGTTCAAGTATGCTGCGCCGCGCCGCCGTTGCCGCCGCGCGCTGGAGCTCGTCGACGCCCAAGCGGCCGACGGTGCAGGTGCTACACCACAACCCGCCGGCGCAGCCGTACGCGCAGGTGGAACAGGACATCGCGGCCATGCAGCGCGAGATCCGCGACGCGTACAAGTGCGTGGCGGCGGTTCTTCCTCTCGGTCAGATGCATCTCTGCCACGTTTACTCACTCGTTCGCCGCCATCGCAACTGACGCACAGCGCCGGCAAATTCAATGACGCGCTCGAGGTGGGGCTCACGTGCCGCGACGTGGTGCGCGGCCACTTCGGCGAGAAGCACCCGGTGTTCGCGAGCACGATCACCAACATCGCGCTCATGTACAAGAACCTCGGGCAGACGGCGGAGGCCATCGAGTCGTACGAGTTCGCGCTGCAAGTGTACAAAGAGAGCGTGGGCGAGCAGCACGCGTCGTTCGCCACGACGCTGCACAACCTCGGGTCGGTCTACCGCTCGCTCTCGCTCTCGGCCGCGGGCATGGAGCGCCTCGACGCGCTGCACCGCGCGCTCGACTGCTTCGAGGAGGCGCTCAAGATCCGCCGCGTGATCCTCGAGCCGGGCCACCCGGACATCGCGCTGACCATGTGCAACCTCGGCGTCATCCAGTGGCACAACAAGCAGGCGGAGAAGGCGTTCGCGACGCTCACGGAGGCGCGGGCCATGCTCGAGCGCAAGGTCGGCCCGACCAGCGTGCTCACGGCGCTCGCAATGAACAACCTCGCGTACGTGAGCAAGGAGGCGCGCAAGTACGACGATGCCGTCGCGCTCTACGAGCAGGTGGTCGGCATCCGCGAGCGCGTGCTCGGCGCCGAGCACAACGAGACCATCATGGCGCGCCACAACCTCGCGGAAGCCTACCACGCGAGTGGGCAGGAGGACAAGGCGCTGGCGATCCAGCGCCAGATCGTCGATTTGTTCGACACGGAGATCGTGGACGACGAGGGAGGCAGCGCGGCCAAGAAGACCAACTAACGCGCCGAACGGCGGCTTTGCCATGGATAGAGAGAGAGGACGCGCTTCTTGCTCAGTGCTCCGCCCACTTGAGCACATGCGCGTCCGTCGCTCACGCTCTAGTTTCTGCTCGACGCAATCTGCTGGACGGCGTACTCGAACGCCAGCGTCACGAGTGTGTCGCCCGCCATGAGCCCGAAGAGGTGCTGCTGGATCTGCATGTACACGGACAACGTGATCGTTAGTCGTTAGGAAGCGCCTGGCAGCTGCCCACTGGTGTTCGCACCTCGGCGTTCGGGAGCGGGACGAGCTCCAGCATCGAGTTGATCGCCGGCGAGACTTCGGCGGCTGCGACCGCGAGGAGCGCGTACGCCGCCAGCGCGCTGCGGCTCAGGAGCTTGTTGTCCCAGAAACTCTCCATGAACGGCTGTCCCTTGTAGTTCGCCACGAACGTATTCACCTGCATGACCGCCGAGAGGAGGAACATGATGCTGTTGACCACGTTCGGCGTGAACTTGCCGTCCGGATGCATCGACGGGTCTGCGCGGTTCACATACGGCTCGGCGACCTGCAGCGCTGCTGCCAGGACAGCCAGGTGGATCATGAACTGCCCGAGGATCGACACCAACACCGTCCAGCAGAAGACGCCGTACGGCGGACGTTCGTGGGACAGAGTCTTCGCCGGCTTGGCGCGCGAGAGGAAGAGGAAGAACATGGCGATCCCGAGCTGTTGCAAGCGCACGAGTCAGTCAGCACAAGTCGTTCGCCGCAGCAACGACGCGGCAGGACAGCAACGCACGCACCCCCATGACGGTCAGCTGCTGGTCGCCGTTCTTCACGCCGTTGATGTAGAGCGTGCTGAGGTAGTACGCCGTGATCAGGCAGTTCACGCCGAGGATCTTGTACATCTGGATCGTTGTCACCAGCGTGCATCGCCCCTGGCGGATCAACTGCTTCATCACGCGGATGCTCGAGCTCTTGGAGGTGAACGGCGACGCGATGGACGCGTCTCCCAGACGAACGAGCTGCGCGTTCGCGTCTTCCTCGTCCTGCATGGCTTGGAGCCGCTCCTGGAACGATTGGTGCTTGCCTGCACGTCTGTCGGCGCGGTCACGCCTCACGCGTTCCTCCGACGGCGCGTTTACGATCGAGATGCCAATGTGCGCCTGCTTCAGCGCGCCGACGTCGTTCGTGCCGTCGCCGCACATCGCCGTGGTTTTGCCGCAGCGGTTCATCGCCATGACGATGAATTCCTTCTGCTGCGGCGACGTGCGCGCGAAGACGGTGATGTGCATGCAGATCTGCACGAGCGTTCGGAGGAACGCCTCGAGCACCGCATTCTCCTCGACGCCAGCGGCTTCTCCTTGCTTGTACAACGCGGTGAGCGCTTCGCCTGTCACGCACAGATCGTACTGCTTGCTCATCTCGTGCATGCGCTTCGCATCGAACGGGATCGCCTCGGCTTCTGCCTCCGGTGTGCCGTCGTCGATGCTTACCCACTCGACGCGGTTGTCCTTCCCCGTCGCGCTCAGGATCATCGGCTGCTTGGAGTACCCGGCGTTGATCCCGACCTGGCGCGCCACGTCGCACGCTGTGAGCGCGTTGTCCCCCGTGACCATCACGATCTTGTGCTTCGCAACCATGAGATCGTGGATCGTGCGCTTCGTGTCTTCCTTCAGCGGTGAGTCGAGCACAAGGAAGCCCGCGAAGACCAGATCTTGCTCGACCTCCTTGCGGGGCTTCTGGCGGATCTCCGCGAGACTCCACTCCGACGGAATCGACCGGTACCCGAGCGCGAGCACTCGGTTGCCGCGCGAAGCGAAGTGGCGGTACACGCGTCGGTAGTACGACGGCTTGGTCTTGAACAGCGTCTCGAGCACCTCAGGCGCTCCTTTCGTCAGCACACGGTGCTCGTCGCGCTCGTCGTTGTCGCCCTTGACGACAGTCACGATCGTGCTCATGCGCTTGTGCTCGGACGAGAACGAGAAGCGGTGCAAGATGTTGACCGACTGGATCTCGCCTCGGCGGTTCGAGAAGTACGAAGGCTGGACACTGTTGCCCCCTTGCGTCTGGTTGGACCCGAATACGACGTTCCACTTGATCCCCAGCACTGCAGTGAGCTCGAGCGGATCGCCGACAACCTGGCCGTTCAGCAACACGAGCGACTGGCAGCCTGCGAGCACGAGCTCCGAGTCGAGAGGCAGGTGCTCTGGCGCGACGATGTCGAGCTCGCCGCCACTCTTCGAGCGTTGATCTTTCGCGACGTGCGTCTCCAACCCGACGACACCGAGCAGCTTCAGCTCGTCGCTTGTTAGCGTCCCTGTCTTGTCGAAGCAGCACACGTCGATGCGACCAGCTGACGGGATCCGGAACGGCTCGGTGCAGAAGATGTTGAACTTGGTCAGCGCGATGAGCGAGTTGGTGACTGCGAGCGAGAGCTCCATCGGCAGCTCCGGTGGCACCACGGACGTGACGATCATGACACAGTGCAGCATGAGCTTGAAGCGGTCGCGGAGAGGATCCTGGAGCCCTTGGCGGAGCACGAACCCCGACGCGACGATCGCAAAGCACAGCAGGAACATGATGAACCACATCGCCTCCGAGTTGTTCGCTGTGACGCGCTGCGACGAGTAGATGATCGTGCGCACGAGACTGCCCTGCGTGGTGCCGAACCCTGTGCGGAGGACGAACGCCACGCAGCCCTGGTCCGGCGGAGTCGGCACCATCTTGGACTTGGATACGCCAGACGGCGCCGACGCCTCGCTGGCGAGCGAGTGCTGCAGGATCTTCGTGCCTCCGAACAGCACGTGTTTCTTGTGCTCCATGCTGCTGCCGTCGTCCACACACAGCGTCTTGAGGAGCTCGCTCTCGTCCAATCCTGTCCCCACGGCTTCCTTCCGCAGCGGAACCGACTCGCCCGTGAGCATCGACTCGTTCACGATGCAGCTCCCGCGCAGCAGCAGGAGGTCGCACGGCACACTCGTCTCGCTGTCGCTCGTCGCGCTCCCGCGTCCGGGCTGCATCCTCACACCGACCGAGCAGATGTCGCCAGGCACGAGCTGGTCGCTCGAGATCTGCAGCCATCGCTTCTGTTGAGCAGCACGACGCATCCGAACACCTCAGCAACCAGAACACGGGAGAGTCGAGCAGCCAGTCAACCAGCCTGTCGCCCTCACGCACCGAACGGTACACCAGGCAGCTCTGCGGCGCGCGGCGCATCTGGTTGAGCATCTCCATGTTGCGCTGGCGCTGCTTCACGACCGTGCACTCGAACACGACGAGCATGAGCAGCGTGAGCATGGAGTAGTAGACGTACTCGTCCATGCACCAGAGCAGCATGCAGAAGAACTGGAAGACGAAGAACGGCGCCACGAGCTGCTCCTTCAGCAGCTCGCTGAAGCGCGGGATCGGGATGTCGAAGTCGTTCTTGCCCCACTTGACGCCGGCAAGCGCCAG
Source organism: Globisporangium perplexum (assembly GCA_023333865.1). Classification (NCBI taxonomy): domain Eukaryota; phylum Oomycota; class Peronosporomycetes; order Pythiales; family Pythiaceae; genus Globisporangium; species Globisporangium perplexum. The sequence continues at coordinate 1,989 of JAASFS010000689.1, read as the reverse complement.
CTCCGTCTCGGATGCGTACCCGGACGCCGCCGAGTATGTCTGCAGCGCGTGGTGCGTCGGGAAGTCCAAGCGCCGGAAGCACGGCGTCTCCTTCCCCTCACTACTGCTGCTGCTGCTGTTGATGACGTCGAGCGCGTCATAGACGCAGAAGTGGAGGTTCTGGTACGAGAACCACACGACGGGGATCCGCTCGCCGCTGCTCAGCCGGTCTCCCTGCATGCAATGCGCTCGTATCGGTTAGTGCATGTTTCCCCATACTGAACGTCATACAAACGGCAAGGATCCTTTCGCACCCCGCCCTGCAGCGGCTTCTCGGCCACGTAGCAGCGACAGAGCTGCTTGGGCAGCGTCGCGCGCGCGGGCGTCACCTTGACGAACACCGAGACGCTGCGGTCGGTCGGCAGCTGCGACGCGCGCGCGCACGTGAGCCAGGCACGCGCGCCGACGCTCCACTCACCGCTGAGGAACGCGAGCGCGTGCGCAAAGACCGCAAGCGCGAGGAAGAGCGGCGCGACGGCGTCACTCTCGCCAGTCGACGGCGCGCGCGAGACGAGCAGGAAGGCGCCGGTGGCGTAGAGTAGCGCGAACGGCAGCACGTCAAGGCGCAGCAGCGGCGGTAGCGGCGCGTAGAGCGTGACGGCGGCGAGCGCCGGGTCCTCCACGCGCACGGCGAGCGGCATCTTGTGTGAGGTTGTGAGGGCGCGAAAAGGTATGGATTCGTTTAAGTACGAGATGTGAGCAATTGGGGCATGAGAGGTTCAGTAGACGGCGAGGACAGCGAGTTCGAAGGAACCAAGAGCGCGATAGAGAGTGAGAGGAGGTGATGAAGCGGTAGCACGTTGATGCAGAAGGAGGCGGTAGTCGTGTTGAGGTGCGAATCGTCAGATCATCGTAGTCTTATTTCTTTGGCATCTTCAGCTCACATAGTAATGTGGTGTCGAGAAAACCAAGATCGTCTCCTCATCCGATCGCATGGCAGTGGTATACACGAGACGGTAGGAAGCGTGCAGGCAGCGCAGACCACACGCAGACAAATGCACACACAACTGGCGGTTCTTCAGCAAAAGACTTGTCCTCAAGAGTCAGACATACGCTTGTTTATCAAACATCACCAGAGCGCCAGCCACACACGCACGCGAGCTCATATACACACGTGTACACACAGACAGATATGCAGACATGCGGCGAGCGCGCCGCCGTGTCGAAAGCTAGCGAAACCTCAGCTGGTACCCGAAAAAGTTGCAATCGACATGAATTGGTCCGTTCTGGCAGGATCGTCACGGGTTTCGCGTGGGGAGAATGATACGCAGACATACATACAGGTCACACAGACACACACAGGTATACGCATCGAGGTGGCGGCGGAGCTGGAGTCGACGAGATGGGGTGATGGAGCTGCTGCAGCTTTCGCTGTTGCTGGAGCTGGCCGAAATGCTCGAATGAGGCGACTGACGGAAATGGCAGCGCTTTTTGGCTCAAAACGAGTGGTGGACGACGCGCGATAACAACGATAGTGATGAAACACAGTACTCACATAGTATGTGGACCACATGGTCAACTTCGTTTTATCACTATCAATTCGGATACTGTCACTTCAGCGGTCGCGAACCAAGCCCCAGCGGCGGCATTGGACGCAATGATCCGAGTACAGCAGAACAAGCTCTATCAGCCTACACCGAAGCCTGGTAGAGCTGCAAGAAGGCAAGGACAGTGGCTGCTTTTATGACTGAATGATCTGCCTGCAGCTCGACTGTTCGGAGATAGCACTTGTGATTAGCACTCACGATGTTGTGTAGCGTCGGAGCGTCGAAGTGTCAAAGGCGCGCGCGAGCGAGAGAGCGAGAGAGTGAGAGATCACAACCACCGGCAAGATTGGGTGCTGATAGTCCGTTCGAGTGCAAGCCTTCACCCTTGTGATAGCTCTTTGTGATCAGTCGTGCGGCGCTTGAGTACCGAAAAGGCTGTTCGCTGCAGTCTGTGCGACCGCAG
>JAASFS010000688.1:0-13319 GCA_023333865.1 Globisporangium perplexum | reverse complement strand
GCCACCTCCGTGCACCTGCGCGTGAACGTGGAGAAGGCTGGCGCTCCGTGGTGCCTCAACCCGGCCACGAACCAGTGGATCCCGCAGTGCGCGCCGGGCTTCGAGTGCCGCAATGGCCGCTGCGAGTACGCCACGCCGCAGGGCGGTAGCAACACGAACCCGGGTGGATGGTGCCTCAACCCGGCGACGGGCAAGTGGATCCCTAAGTGTGACCCGGGTTTCGTGTGCCGCAATGGTCGCTGCGACTACGCGTAAGCGAGAACGATGACACTATCACTAGGATGCCGCCGCCTCTCTTGCTTTGCCTATGCGTAGCACCAATCTACGTGATTCTCCGAAGGTTGTTGGCGTGCGTCTCGAATGTTTGCTACCGTTGGAGACTCTGGATCGTTGGCTCCCACACACCACACGCCACACACGATCCTTGCATCCTCATGTGCTGCAAGGGTTCCGTCATGGTCATGAACACAAGACTGATCGCGAAGATGGCGCCGTGCTGTTGAAGTGGGAGCAGAGCGACGGCGCGATCACAACGAGAAAGCAAACGAACTGCGCGAAGTGGGTACTGCCTTTGCGATTCCCTCTCAACCTCGACGGGGCTTCTGCTGGGTGTACCGACTCAGTTCTCCTCTTGCACCTACATCCACTTCCACTTCCACTCGTCCTGTTTGAACGTCCATTCTCGAATCGGATGCCTAGCGCACAAGCTCCTAGCTCACGACTTCCGCCTCGGGCGATTTGCTTCCTCACACGTTACTCGACTCCTATCATCCATGAACAACAACGCCTCCGGCGGCCAGTTCGCCCACATCGAGCTCACACCCCTCACGCAGCCTCTCGTGGTCGTCGGCGAGCGCTTCGTGAATCCGCACGTCGTCACGCAGCTCTACGTGGGCAACGCGACGTCTCCGTACTCCAAGGACCTCGAGTTCAAGGATTCGAAGACTCGCAAGGTCGTGCTCAGCGCCGGCCGGGATGCTGAGCTGCGCTCGCTGCTGGATGCCAACAAGAACCCGGTCGTGAAGGTCGCCAAGAAGCACGGCATCGACAGCATCTGGTATGGGTACCGCCCCGAGACCACGCCCGAGACGGACGACACCGGCTTCGTGCTTGTGAACGACGAGTCTGAGCTGTTCCAGATCTACTTCGAGCTGGGCTGGAAGACGAGGTACGCGCACCAAGACTCCACGCTGCGCGTCGACTTTGCAGACCAGACAACTGGTGAGCGCTGCAAGATCGAGCTGGAGGGGCAGTGGCATTCGCGCGGCGCGATGCTGTGGCTCGACCGCGTCTCGAGCAGCACCCGCTCGCCGCTGGGTCGTGTCTTCCGACCGGCGCGCGCGAGGCAGAGCGAGTACTACGTGGAGATCGCGCCGAACGTGGATGTGGCACTCGTGCTCGCGATCTGTGCCATGCTGGACGAGGAGCTCAAGCGCGAGCAACGCCGCAACTTCAAGAATCCGGTCGACGCCATGATGCACCCCAACGTCTTCCACGGACCGCTCGACCGCAGGACCTCGACCTGAAGACGCGCAGGCTTCCCGTTGCACCTCATCTGCGGTGCCACTGTCACCGTCATCGCCACCACCGGAAGCTCGCGAGTCTGTGAATGGCGTCGTAAGGAGCGAGTGAGCGAGTGAACCAAGTGCATAGCGAGTCGTCGAAAGCGAGTCGTCGCCAGTGCCGTCGCTTCATGACCCCATGGCCGCAGCATCGCCGACGCCGGTGCGCGTGTTGCGGTCCACCCGCCCGCCGCCCCTGCGGTTGCTGCTCACGCAGATCTGCACACGCGCCGAGCAGCTGCACGTTCCGGGTGACACGACTCCGGCGTCGCTGCTGGAGCTGCTCGAAGCGGCGGACGTTGTCTTCGAGCGGCGACGCGTGAGTGCGCTGGATGCTGCCGAGTGCCGCCGGCTGCTGCTGGCGCTCGCAGTCGACTCGGAGCCCGACTGGCGCCTGAAGATCCGCCGGATCGAGGAGAGCGATCGCATCGAGCGGGAGCGGAGGAACAGCAGCGCCGACGACCTCCGGAGCGTGCAGAGCAGACGGCGCGTCGGTGTCCTGCATGGTGAGGCGGACGGCAGCGTCTCAGGCGACCTGTTCGAGGCGACGAAGTCGGTCGCGAGAAGGTCGTCGTTGTCGACAGGAGCCACGGGTAGTGAGGTGGGGTCGCGGTCTCCCGAGCCAGCCAGAGCTGCGCGAGTGGCACCGGTGTCGCGTCCAGCACACTGGGTTCGCCGCGATCTCTTCAGCGACATGCTCCCGTACGGGCCGAGCGACAAACGCGTCCGCGACGACACGCGCTCTCGTGCGCGGAAGGAGAGTGCGACTCGCGACGCGGCGGAGCCCTCGCGGCGAATACGAGCCGCAAGTCGTGACATACTGAGACGCACAGCCGACGCGTCCTCGGCGGCGGCGACGCGGCACGCGGCCAGCTCCGCGGACCAGCGCCTCCGGTCGCTGGCGACGACGTTCGAGAGCTGGAAGGCGGTGCACGCAGTGGGTCGGATCGTCAAACAGAAGAAGCTCCTGGAGCTGCGCGTGAGCCAGGCGTCGATGCCTGCGATCTGCACACGCGCGCTCTTCCGCTGGGTCACGCGCGCTCTCCCCGAAGTGCACGCGTTCCGGACCGAGTGCGAGGCACTGCCGACCGCCGTGCTGCGCCGCGTCTCGCCGTGCTCGACCGACAGCCTCTCCGTCATCCGGTTCTTCACGCACCGCCTCGAGCAGTGGACGCTGCGGGCGATCGTCCGGTACTGGCGCGACGACACCCGCCGGAAGCGCATGGTGTTCGTGAAGGCGAAGATCCGGCAGCGCACGCAGGCGCTCGACGCGGCGTTCGCGTGCTTGCGCTGCTGGGCACTCTTCGCCGCGTCACAGCGCAGTCTCCGCGAGAAGAGCGCGTGGGTGCGGCAGCGACGGGATCGAGTGTGTGCGCGCGCGTGCTTGGAGGTCTGGCGATCGCAGTGGCGAGCGGCGCAGCGAATGCGCGACGCAGCGCGGAGGCATCGCAGGCGCCTTCTCCGCCGCGCGCTCGTCGAGTGGAAGCAAGCGAGCGCAAAGCACCGGGCAGCGGTGTCGCTGCACTCGCGAGCAGTGAAGCGGGGCGTGCTCGCGGTGCACTGGAGCACATGGCGGCGACATGCTGCCCACGCCCGCAGCCTGAACGCCAAGCTTGCGGCGTGGCTGGAGACGAGTAGGGAGAAGGAGAAGCAGCTCGTTCTCCGAGGCTGGAGACTCGTGACGCTGCGAGCCGAGCAGCAACGCCACTTGGTCGCGCAGCTTCAGCGTCGCCATGGCAGACGGCGGCTGCGCGCAGTGCTCGACGCGTGGGCTGGCTGGAGAGAAGCGAGGTGCGCGCGGGGGCTCGCCGTCCTCGCCTCCGTCATGCGCAGACACGACAAGATCGTCGCGGCGGTCTTCTCGAGCTGGCGAGCGCGCTTCGCGCACTCCCAGCGCTCAGACGCGGCGCTGGCACGCCAGGTCCTGCAGATCGAGCGGCGCCGCTTGTGGTGGTCGTGGCGCAAGGCGACGCGGACGCGTCAGATCGCACGGCGGCTCCGCGGTGTGCGCGACGACCGCCTGAAGACGCGATGCTTCTCGCACTGGAGCGCGTACGTGCTGCAGAAGCTGCGCCGCGCAGACGTCCTCGCGGCACTTCTCTCAGCACGCCGCACAAGGACGCTGGAGACGAGTTGGGAGGTGCTCGTAGCCAACGTGCGCGTCAAGCGAGCGCAGCGCAGCTCCGCGACAGCGCTGGGCTCGCGCAAGGCGCTGGCGAGTGCGGCCGCGCACTTCTGCCGCTGGCGCCGCTTCGTCTGCTCGAGAGCCGAGCGGAGGCGCAGAGGCAGCAGCGTCGCGCGCTGCGTGGTGCGCAGAGGAGCGCTCGACCGGTCCTGGAAGGCGTGGGTGCTGGCGCTCCAGGCAAGGCGAGAGGTGCGTCTCATCGACCAGATCGTTGCAGACATGCGCCGCCGCCGGTGCTTCCGCCTGTGGCAGCGACGCTGGTCACTCGCGAAGCAGCAGCGCGCGCGAGTCGACCGCTTCACGCAGATGCTCGAGCGCCTGCGGTTGGAACGCGTGGTGCGGCGCTGGCGCCGATACGTCACGGCGAAGAAGGCGCTGCTTGCGCGCAGCGTCCGCTGCGAGGCGCGCCGGTCGACGCGCTGCCTCGAGGGCTGCTGGGGCGTGTGGAGACGCGCGTTCGCCAAGCGCGCGCGGCAGCAGCGCCAGGTGACAGCGGCGCTCTCTCGGTGGCAGCACCGGCGCGCGCAGAGCGCGTTCCTCGCGTGGAAGACGCGGTGGCGGCTGCGCCGCGACCACCGCCGGCTACTCGCGTGCGTGCTGGCGTCCAGCAACGAGAAGGTGCTCGAGGTGCACTTCTGCGAGTGGCAGGCGCGTTGGACGCGCAGGTGCATGAGGCGCCGCGCGGTGGAGCACGTGGCGACGGAGCTGCAGCGCCGGAGGTTGCGGCGAGCGATCGCGTGCTGGCAGGTGCGCTCACGCGCCAGCAACCGACTCTCGAGCTCGCTTCGCTCCTGCGTGCTCCTCTGGCGCCGAGCAACGCTTGACAGCGTCTTCCGGAGCTGGAAGCGACACCACCTCGTGTGTATGCGGGTGCGGAGCTTGTCGAAGCTGGCGGACGCTCACGGGAGCCGGCGCCAACTCGCAGCGTCGCTCCGATCGTGGCGGCAGTGGCGACTCGCACGGTGTCACGAGCGCGAGAGGCGCCAGCGCCTGTGCGGCCTCCTGCAGCGGTGGCGCGTCTCCACTGCGCTTCGGAGGCTCCGAGCGTCGGCGACGAGAGCGCGGCAGCTCAAGCGCGTCTCGCAGGCCGCCGCGCGTCTGAGCGCTCAAGGCGCGCGCGCTGCTGCGTTCGTCTCGTGGAAGCGCTTCGCCGTCCGCGAGAAGCGGAGACGCAGCGCGCACCGCGAACGCTCGAAGCAACTGAGCGCGTTCCGACTGGAGCGGAGTGTCCGACGCTGGGAGCAGCACGTGCGGCTCCGTCGACTGCTGGCGCAGACGGTTCACGGAGCAGTGCGGTTCGCGCACGTCGCCGACCTCCAGCGAGCGCTCGCAGCATGGAAGCGACTCGTGGGGCGGCAGCGTCTCCGGCGCCAGCTCCAGCAGCGAGCAGCCGTCTTCCGAGCGCTTGCACTACTACCGCGGTACTGGAGGTGCTGGCAGCGCTTCGTGCGATGTCGGAGCCGGCAACACGCGCTGCTGATGCGCGCCGCCGGGCTGCTGAGCCACCAGCGCGAGGCACGGTCACTCCGCGCGTGGCGAGCGTTCGTCTCGGACGCGAAGCGCCTGCGACTCGCGGTGCGGAGGTGGAGTAGCCAGCTTCAGTGGCGCTGCTTCGCGTCGTGGACGCGCTTCCGACTCCTGCGAGCTCGGAGACGCCGGAACGTCGCTTGCGCCGACGCCTTCCAGACGCAGAGAGCGTGCGTCGGTGCGATCGAGGCGTGGAAGCTGGCGGCGAGGCGGTCGCGGCTGCTCCGGCACCTGTCGCTCGTGTGGCGAGCGCGCGACTCCCATCGAGCCTTCGACGCCTGGACGCGCGTCGTGCGCGTCACACAGGACGCCCGTGGGCTCTGGAAGCGGACGCAGCGCGCGGTGGCTCTGCGGGTGCTCGGTGCGTGGAAGCAGCGCGTCGACCTCGAGCGGCGGCAGGGACAGCGCATCCGCTCGCGGCTCACGGCGTTGGCAGCGGCGGACGCGACGGCGAAGACGTGGGCGGCGTGGAAGACGCTCGTGCGCCGCTCTCTCACAGTACGCGCGAGGCGCCGGCAGCAGGAGCGATGCAGCGCTGAGTGCGCTTTCCGGGCGTGGCGCTGCTTCACGGCGCTCCACCGACGGCTTCGTGCTCAGGCGCACCGAGTCGCTCACGGTGCGGACGATCAGCGGCTGCGGTCGTGTTGGCGGCAGTGGCGGCGGCGCCAGCAGCTCCGGTGCGCCGTCGACAGCTTCCGGGACGCGCTGGTGTCTCGACAGGCGCTTGCGCTCGTCCACCACGCGCTTCGGAGCTGGCGCAGGTCCGCGGTGCGCTCGCGCAGCGTCCGGCAGCGCATCCAGGCGAAGCGGCTTGCGGTGCTGGCGTGCGCGTTCACCGACGGGTGGCAGCGCTTCCTGGCAGCCAAGCGCGTGGAGAAGCGGCAGCTGCAGCAGCTCCAGCGCACGCACGCCGCGTTCCTGAGCGAGTGGCTCGCGCGCGAGGTGCACGCACGGATGGCGAAGGTGGCGATCTGCGAGGACGTGAAGCGCGCGAGCTGCTTGAAGCGCCTGCTGGCGACGACGTGGCAGGCGTGGCTGCTGCTCCACGAGCGCAAGCGGCACCAACGCGCCGCGGTCCGCGATCTCCGCGCACGCGCGTCGGTGCTGGCGTCGGCGGGCAAGCGCATGCTGGTGCGCTGGCGTCGGCTGGCGGAAGCCCGGGTGTTCGAAGCGTGGGCTGTGGCGGCGCAGGCGCGGCGCATCGAGCGCGAGTTCCTGATCCAAGCGCTCGAGCGGTGGCAGGCGACGCAGACCCGGCGCTTCTTCTCACACTGGTGCTCCCGTGTCGCGCTGTCGAAGCAGCGGCGCGCGGTCGCGAGGATGGCGGCGAGGCGGTGCTGGCGCCGCTGGCGCTCGTTCGTGGAGCGCACTCGCCGGAAGAAGGCTGTGCGGCAGCGGGCGGGTGCGTGGCGCACTCGGCAGGTCCTCCGGTGCCACTTCGGCACGTGGACGCGCCTGGCGCAGCGGACGCGCGCACAGCGCAGGATCGTGCATGAGGTGTACGCGGTGAGCTGCGCTCGGCTCGTGAGCGCGGTGTTCGGCGTGTGGAAGCGCTTTGCGGTCGCTAGAGGCACCACCCGCCTGCAGACCACGCTGGCGCTCGCAGTGCGCCGCACGCGAGTCGCACGGACGTGCTGGAGCTCCTGGTGCGCGTTCGCCGGCGCCATGCGGTTCCACCGTGAGCAGCTGCAGGCGAGCACCGAGCGCCTCCAGGTGCTGCTGCTCTGCTCGGCGTTCCGCGGCTGGCGCGAGTGGGCAGTCCGGACGCGCAGGCTGGCGACGATCGTCCGCGCGCTGGCGACCAAGTGCGACGCGAAGGCGGCGGTGGCTGTGCTACGTGCGTGGCACGCGCAGACGCACACGAGCGCCTCGCTGCGGCGCCAGGCGCGCTTGTTCGAGCGCTGCCGAGTGCTCCAGAGAGGACTACGCGCGCTGCAGCGCTTCACCGACCAGCGGCGCTGCGCGAGTGCTGCGGTGTACCAGGCGAAGCTCTTCCTCGCGGCGGTGCGGGACCAGCACGTCGCGAGCGCGTTCATCTGCTGGCGGCAGTTCTCCGCGGCGGCGCGGAAGTCGCGAGTCGCGCGCCAGCACTTCAAGACGCGGACGCTGCTGCCGGCGACGTGGAGGAAGTGGCGGCAGTTCATCCGGCGGAAGCGAACGGGCGACTCGCAGGTGGCGAAGGCGGCGCGCGCGTGGCGGAACGCGTTTCTGCGGAGAGCGTGGAACGCGCTCGCGCTGCACCACGCGCTCGCGCTGCAACGCCGTCGCGACCTGCTGGCTGCAGAGAAGCACCGCTGTGCGCGGCTGCTGGCGGCCGCGACGACAGGCTGGCGACGCGCGGCGGAGCACTCGTCGCGCCTGCGCGCTGTCGGCGGGCGGGTGCTGCGCCAGTGGCGGCTCCGCGTAGTGTACCGCTGCTTCTCGAGTTGGGGCGGCATGGCGCGGCGCACGCGGGAGCTGCAGCGGCGCCAGTCCGTCGTGGCAGCCACCACCAGCGCGCTGGCGCTGCTGCGCTCCTGGGGCGACTGGCGCCAGTTGTTCCTGGTGGAGCGCGCGGGACGACGGCGATGTCTGGAGCGCTGCTGGCGCTCGTGGTGCGCGTTCCTCGCCAGCAGCCGCACGCTCGCGAGCTTCCAGCGCGCGATCGAGGCGACGTGCATGCTCGGCACGCAGAAGCGGCTGTTGCAGCAGTGGAAGCAACTCGTCGTGGCCAACAAGCTGCGGCGCGCGATGGCGCTGCTCTCGAGCGGCTTCGCCAGCGCGCAGAGCAGCAGACGCTCCTTCGCGTGCTGGCGCCGGGCGGTCGCCGCCTCTCGCGCCGACAGGGAGAAGATCCGGGCCGTGCTCGTCCGCATGCGCTTCCACCGCCAGGCGGCGGTGCTGCGCTCTCTGCACGCGCACGCAGTCTACCGCAGACGCCGGAGGCGCCTGGCGGAGCACGCGAGCGCGCAGCACGGCGAGCGGCTCAAGACGCGCGTGCTCCGCGAGTGGCGCCGCTGCGCCGCGGCAGCGCGGACGAGCCGCATCAAACTCGCGCGCTACGTGCACCTGCTGCAGCACGCGGGGCAGCGGAAGGCGTTCGCGTCCTGGAGCGCGTTCGCCGCCCGCCGCCGCGCACTCAAGGCGAACACCGCGATGATCCTCGCGCGGCGCTCGCAGCTCTCGACGCGCGCCGTCTGGAGCGCGTGGACGGCGTTTAGCGCGCGGAGCCGGCAGCACCGCCGCGCGACGCAGTTCAGCGCCTCGAGGCTCGCGGCGCGGTCGCTGCGCCAGTGGCGCGCGTTCCTCGTGCTCCGCAAGGCGGAGGCGATGCTGGGGGCGGGCGTCAGGCGGCGGTGCGAGACGTGCTTCGTCGCCTGGCGGAAGACCGCCGCGCTCAGCCGCGCCGTGCGTGCGCGCCAGCTCAGCGCGTGCAGGAGACGCAGCCTCGCGCTGATGTGCGCCTGCTTGCGCGGCTGGCAGCACCGGAGCGGCGTCCAGCGGCGCGTCAAGCGGCTGCTGTGCGGCGCCGCGGACGGCGGCCGCCTGCGCTTCCGCTTCGAGCTCTGGAAGCAGTTCGCGCGCCACCGCAGGCGCCTGCAGCGGCTGCTGGTCCCGCCGTCCGGCAACGAGCACCAGCTCTCGCCCTCGACACCGTCGGCCAGTGGGCACGGCGGCGGCGAAGCCGCAGAGGCGGAGACAGCAGCACCCGAGTTCGAGTCCGAGTCCGCGCCATCTGCTGCTGCCGCCAGCGACGAAGAGCGAGCGCTCGGCTCCGTCGCCGCGGCGCTGGCGCGGACGGCGCGGATCCTCCAGCGCTTCGAGGTCGCGTGGGGCGTCGAGACGTGCTGGCGGCGCTGGCGTCACGCGTTCCACGCGCGGCTGTTCCACCGCCTCCGCGCGCTGCACCGTCACTTGGCACACTGGCAGGCGTGGGGCGACACACGCAGACGCGTCCGCTGGGTCCTCCAGCGCTTCCACGAGCGACGCAGCGCGCTCTCGGCGGCCGCCGTCTTCCGCGGCTGGCGCGACGGCGTGCGCCGCGTCAAGACGCTCCAGCAGCAGCGGCGCCGCGACCGCGAGCTCTGGACGATCGTCGCCACGGAGATGGCGCGCAAGGAGCGCAAGCGCGTGAAGGCGCACTGGCGTGCCTGGCGCGCCGCCGTCGACGAGCGGCGGCACCTCCGGGCGAGTCTCGCGCTGTACCAGAGCGCTCGCCTGCTCACCAAGTGCTGGCTCGCGTGGACGCTCGACTTCCTGCAGGTCGTGCGCTGCGCTCGTGCGCGCGAGCAGCAGCAGGAGCAGCACATGGCGCGCTTCCTGCAACGCCGCGCGCTCCGGCGACTCGCGGCGCACCACACGCGCAGTAAGCGCGCGCGCCTCGTGCTCGTGTACTTCGCTAACAAGCGGTACGACACGGCGGTGCCGCAGATCCTGGTGTACTGGCGAGCGCTCGTGCGCAAGACGCAGCGCGCGCGCCAGTTCGCGGCGGCAGGTGAGCGGCGGTCGCTCGCGCGTGTGTTCCGCACGTGGGGCGACTGGGGGGGTTCGCAGCGCGTGCACCGCGCGCAGGTCGCACACTTGATGACGCGAAGCCTTGCGGCGGCCGCGAGGAACGTGTGGCTGCGGTGGCGCGCGTTCGCTGCGCGGCAGCGCGAGGCGCGCGAGCTGCGCCGCGTCGGACTGGCGCACGCGGTGCGGTGGCGCCTTCGTAGGCGGTGGCTCCAGCGCGTGCTGGAGCGGAAGGCGCTCACGGCGCGGACTCTCGACGCCACCGCCGCTCTCGCTCGCAGCCGCGCCCACCGCTGCGTCGGTCGCTGGCGCTGCCACAGCGCGTCAGCGCGGCTCCGGCGGCTCTGCCGCCGCTTCTGCCTCCAGAAGCACCTGCGCCGCTGGCGCTGGCGCGTCAAGCACGCGCTCGCGAGCCACTTCGAGCAGCTCCTGCTCCGCAGCCGCGCGAAGAAGATGCTCGCGGGCTGGAGGCGCGTCGCCGGCAAGCGCGCGTACTGGCGGCAGCTCTGCGCCGACGTGGTCCACGCGCTCGCTGCGCGGCGGACGCGTGCGCACTGGACGCGCTGGAGACGACTTGCCGAGCGCCAGCAGCGCTCCCGGGAGGCGCTGGCGCGCGTCGAGCTGCGTCTGTGCGGCAGAGCTCTCGGCGCGCTGAGCGCCTTCGCCCAGCGCGCCAAGTCGCAGCGCGAGACCCGCGCCGAGCGCGCCGAGCTTCTCTACTGTCGGAGCCTGCGGCGCAGCGCGTGGCGGCGGTGGCGAGCAGGCGCGCAGGCGCAGCAGCGGACGCGCTTCTCGCTGCTCGCGTGCATGGTGAAGCTGTCGACGCTGGCCGATCTGCGCGCGGTGGAGGTCGTCTGGCGGTCATGGCGGCAGGGGGTCGAGCGCCAGCGCCAGCGCCGAGCGCTCCAGCAGCTCTTGACGCGCCGGCGTCTCGCGAGCGTGCTCCAGACGTGGAGGCTGCAGGCGGCGGCGCGGCGGCAGAGCCGAGAGCGTCGCGCGCACGCCGCGTGCTACCACTCGGGCCGCCTGAAGAGCGTGGCGTTCTTCTACTGGCAGAACTACGCGCTCGCGTGGAAGGACGTCGGCGGCGCGGCGCACAAGCAGCCGACCGGGACCGAGAGAGTTCCGCCTCAGAGCGCGCTGACTGCCGACCCGCTGAAGAGCGCGCGTGATGAGCTCGCTGGGTCCAAGAAGAGTCTCCGAGTCGTTGGCGGTGACGAGACGGCGTCACAAGATGGCGGCACCGATCGCCGCGTTCAACCGCTGAGCCCCGTCATGAAGCGTCTGCGCCAGACACGCGACTCCGCAGTCTTGGACGGCGCAGAATTCTTCACGGTAGGTCGCCTCGTGGTGGAGGCTGTGCGCTGCCTGTGTGCTCCTGCGCTGACGGTGCCTGTTGTCCCCGCAGCCGTCGATCGCGGACGCCGCTGAGCTGTCGATCGGCGTGAAGAAGCGGCTGCTCGTGCTCGGGAAGTGGGATCCGAGGACTCGCGGACGACCGCAGATACGCGAATGAGGCGCAGGAAGCGCTTGCGTGCTGTCAGGTCACAAAGCGCGCCGAGCAGGAGAGCAGCATGTAGCGATGTCATGATCGCTGCTCTCAAGGCAACAAATGACGCGCGAGAAACAAATGACGCACGATAAACAGAAAGCGACTCCAAACGGTAGCAAGATGACTGCAATCGGTAGCAATTTCTAAACCGATTATATGAACAAAAGTTCGACATTTATCACAAGTGAATACCGACACAATCGGTACTTTACTGAATACTAGTATATTGTGATTGTGTCCACTTTCTCAAAGTCGACCTCGAGGTCGAGGTACGTCGTCCATGCACGTCGACGACGACCCGAGCGCCGCCGCCGGCCTCTTCCTCTCACTGCTCTACGACGACGACGACGACAGCGCGGACGCGCAGCTGGCGCTCGACGTGCTCGGCGTGGCCCACGCCTACTCAGAAGTCGACAGCGCAGCTGCGCACGACGAACTGCTGGTGGACGTCGGAGAAGACCCGGATGGCGTCGTCTCCGCACAGACGCCCTCCGATGCGCTGGCGAGCGCGCAGTTCGTCGACAGCTGGTCACGCGCCACTGTCGAGGCGGCGGCCGCCGCCGCCAGCGCCGCGCGCGGGAGGACGACGCGGGTGGCGAAGACGCGCGTGCTGACGAAGAAGGAGCTGCGCGCCAAGAACCCGCTCAAGCAGAAGGCGAACAAGGCGCGCGACGAGCGCCGCAGCGAGCTCATCTACCTGCGGCAGAAGGTGGCGGAGCTCGAGGAGCGGCTCGGCGCCATCAGCGCGAAGCGACCACGGCTGCTCGGCGGCGGTGCAGCGGACGGCGGCGCCTTCGTGGCGCCAGGACACCAGCTGCTGCAGCTGCAGCGCCTCGGCTCGGTCCCCGATTCCCCGCCGCCGCCGTACATCGCGACCGCGTGGCAGGACATCGCGACGCGTCAGAGCGAGGAGCGCGTCAAGGCCGAGCGCGAGAACATCCGCCTCAAGCTCGTGCTGGAGAACCAGCTCAAGATCGCCAAGAGCCTCGAGCGGATCCTGAACAAGCGGTCGACGGCCAAGGTACGCGCGCCGTCGTCCAGGTCGCCACCCGCGGTCGCTCACTGGCTCCTGCGGTGGGTGTCCAGGACATCGAGGAGTTCGCCGAGCGCAGTCACTCGTGCGCGCCGCCGCTCAGCGACGCGACCGACGACGAGGTGTTCGAGAGGCTGCGGGCTGACGTCCAGCAGCTGTACTTCGAGGTCGACGCGGTGTTCGACGCGAACGGACTCGCGCAGACCGAGGCGCCGTTGACGAACGCGCACGTGCGCTCGGACGCCGAGAACGGCATGGTGCTCGAGATGTTCGCGAATAAGGTGCTGCCGTTCGACATGCACGCGACCGGGAGCGCGGTGTGGCACCACTTCGCATTCGCGAAGGAGCACACGCCGTTCCGCAACTACAAGTTCAGTTCCTCCAGGGTACGGTGTCCTGCCGCGCGCGGTGGTGGGGGTGTAAGGGAGAGAGCCTGGCGACTAACGTGTCGTCGTCGCGCTTGCGCCGCAGTACCTGCGGTCGGAGGACACCGTCGTGGAGAACTTCGTGCTCAAGCTCGACGCGAAGGGCACGAACGCAAACTTCCGCGTCAAGCAGATCCTGCGGCGCCACGTCGAGGACGACCGGATCGTGATCCTGTGGCGCACGGCGTTCGAGGCGTTCGAGTTCTCGAACGAGCCCGTGTCCGGCATGCGGTTCCGTGAGAGCGGGTACATCGTGATCAAGCGTCCGAGCTCGATCCCGGGGGACCACTCGCTGCTGCAGACGTGCTATATCATGACGCCAGACTTCGCCGAGGAAGTCACCGGCAGCAGCCACCCGCGCGTGGGCTCGATCACGGACTTCGTGCTCGCGTCGACGGCGGCGAACATCTCGTCGACGCACCAGATGATCGAGAACGTGCTACTGGAGCAGGCAGTGAAGCAGCGGTCCGTGGGGACGCTGGACACGATGGCGTTTGGCGATTGAATGCGAACAACGAGATGCGTTCGTCTCTCTCTCTCTCTC
>JAASFS010000687.1:0-13331 GCA_023333865.1 Globisporangium perplexum | reverse complement strand
CTTCGCGGTCTGCTGCACCGTGCTCCCCGCGATCTCGTACACGTACACGCGCGTGAACTGCCAACGCAGCACCGTGATGAGCACGATCGACCAGTAGTCGCTCGTCTGCAGCACGAACTTGCCATTCGCGATCACGAAGCCACGAGAAGAGTACGATTGTCCCTTGGAACAGAACCTTGGTCGAGATGGACACAAACGCGTCACCGATCCACACTTCCCGAGCCTGCAGGTTCCGGAACATGACGAGGAGCAGTACGATGAGGTTCATGAGAAGGTCGAGACCCAGCACGAGCTGGACACAGTGGACCCAGCCCCAGGGGTCATTCAGCACGGGCTTCGATGCGTTCGCCCAGCGCGTGATCTCGTCGGTTGGCGTCGCCGAGATGACCTTGACGATGTTGTGCACGTTGATCTGCTCCGTCGCTGACTTCATGAAGAAACCCGTGCGGAACGCGGCCGTGACGATCTTGGGGATCTCAGAGCTGGCGGGGTCAGGGATGCTCTCGAGACACCACCAGTTCTCCGGTGTGACATTGCGGAGGTTGTAGACGCGGAAGTTGAAGTCGACGTACGGGAAGCCGAGCGACATTAGGTAGTGCTGCGTGACGCTCGTGGCACGCATGTTGTTGATGAGTGAGAGGGATACCATTGCGGTCGAGCCGCGCTCACTCTGAGCCTCGATGCGATACTCTTGGCTTGCGAGCAACAGGGTGGCCAAGTACACGTCATCGGGATCGCGGGTCTTGCGTACCAAGAAGTTGTACTTGCCGATTGTCTTGTAGCCCTTGAGGACACCCGTGTAGAGGCAGTCGACAACCGGCACGACGAGCTCGAGTTCTTCTTCCGCGAGGAACGTGAGATTGTACCTGGCACCGTGCACCACCTCGGCGAACAGGTTCCGCATGAACTGGTCTGCGTAGATGCTGCGAACCAGCGGTGATATGCTCGTGCACGGTGAGAATGACGGACCAGCGGCGTCAAGGAACATCGTCCCGATCCGCGGCGTGGTGTTGTTCTGAAGCCCGACTGTCACGAGCGGGCTCTGGCGGATCGTCGTCGAGCCGATGTAAGTTTCCATGAGGTACTGTACTTCGTACGCTCCGATGGTGGTCGGGAGTTCCGTGCTGCGTAGCAGCCGCGTCATAGATGCGGTTGCCTGCATGGTGATGACGAAGTAGGCGATCGTCGCTGCGAGAATCCCCGTGCGGTGCGCCAAGTGCAGGAACTGGTGAACAGACGACGCAGTTTGCTTGTTTGAGCAGCGCGGACGGCTGCTCTGTGGCGTCACTGCGCTGTTCCCAGCCATCTCGAGATCGAGGGCGAAGGTGAGCGGGGCAGCTCGGGCTGCGGTATTAGTGAGTGGCTGTCTAGCTCGAACCCACTGCTTTGTTGGTCAGAATGAACAGGTTGTGAGACCAAATCGAGTCAACTATCGAGTTCAAGAAGTCATACGTGTTTCCAATCACAGTGTACAGCAAACGCAACATGCATCCTACACGCAGATCAATCGCCAACGTCGTCCTCGTCCTCGCCTCGCTGCCTCGTTCCTAGGCTTCCCAGAACGTCTTCTTTGCGATCGAGCGTCGGCGAGCCCACTCGGACGGGTTGCTGTTCGAGAACCCGCTGTGGTTCGGGATATCCGACGGGCGGTACGTGTGTGTCAGAGACCACCCGCGCTTCTGCTGCAGCGAGCGAAGCTTCGCCTTGAACGCCTCCGACATGGGCACGAAGCGATCCGGGTGCGGGTGCAAGTTTCCGCGGTTGAACACGATCTGCTCCGATGTCGATGTCACCACGCGACCTGTGATCATAACCTGGAGCTTCGCCGCGTACTCCTTCGCGTCCAGCACGTTCACGCCCACGAGCTTGAACGCGCGCAGGAGCAGGCGGTGCTCGCGACACGCGGAGGACTTGAACACCGACAGCTTCTGCACGAACTCGTCCATCGGCGCCTTCATCGTCTGCACGGCGAGGTGCCAGCGGTGCTCCGCGGCGGCGTCTTCACGGCGAGCCCGCAGATCGCGGAGGAACGCGTCGTGCTTCTTACGGAGCAGCTGCATCGCCAGTGTCGCAAACACGGCGTCCTTCAGCGGCTTCTCGAGCTTCGCGTTCATCTCCCAGACGATCGGCGCCTTCGGTGCCGATGCGTTCGTCGACGTCTTCATCGAGTAGCGCGCCGTCCGCTTGTGCAGGAGCAAGTACTTCGGCAGATCTGCGGCGAACGTCGGCCAGACCTCCTCGAGCGACGGCGCGGCTCCACTCTTTGAGTTCTCGTCCGAGTAGAGTGTCTGCAACGCATTGTCAGCACAGACCCGGAAGACTGTGCACAACTTGCTCTCGGCAGCGCGTGCGGTCGCTTGGCGAGCGTCGAAGAACCACGCGTCCTCGTCCAGCGCGTGCGGCTTCGCGACGTTCTCGACCATGCTCACATGCGCGTCGTAGCCGACCACGCGCTCGACGAGAGTGAGGAACCGATCGGGGTTGTACTTGAGAAGCTTCTGGATGCGAGCAGCGAGCAGCTCCTGCAGGAACATGCGCGCGGACGTGTGCTTGTCGCCGCCTGCATTGCCCTCGAGACGCAGGAGTCGGAAGAGCAGCTTCGGCATCGGGGACTCCGGGTCGATCTCCATCTTGGTAGGCTTCGGTCCCATCAGCAGCTGGATCGAGTGCACGAGCTTGCGCACGATCTCCCACTGGAACTCGCTCAGCAGCGGGTCGTGCTGCGACAGCAGCGCCATGAGCGTCGCTGCGACCGTGCCGCGGAACATGTTGGGGCTGAACTGTCCTGCCGGCGCGCCAGCCAGCAGTGCGGTGATGATGTCGAGCACCTGCGTCCCCGATGCCACCTGGAGCAACGCGGAGCCGACCTTGTCGTTCGGGTCCGCAACCATCTGCGCGTAGTTGTACTCGTTCGTGCGGATGCTGAGTCCGGCTGTGGCTTCACCGCCGCCGATCATCGCAAGGAAGTCGGAGGCGCTCATGACGTCGTTCGAGACCTTGTTGATCACCGCCGACCACGAGTCCATGAAGTCCACCACACCGTTCTTCTGCGGCAGCTCGAGCACTGCGAGGTGGGCGAGGAAGAGGCTGCCCGCGGTCTGGATGAGCGTTGCCGGGTCGAACGCCGCCTTCTCCTCCTCGTCGCCCTCTCCTCTGAGCGACGTCATCGCGGTCTCCTCCGGCCCCATGAGCGTGATCGCGCTCACGGCGGACTCGGTCTCGGCGGTCGACGCGAGGTCCTGGCTCAGCAGCCGCGGGAGGTCGTGCGTCTGGATCTTGAAGTGGCCCTGGTTCTCCTCCGGCAGCAGCTCGCGGATCTTCGTCGTGAGCGTGGTCGCGCGGTCGAGCGCCGTGTTGTACGGCATGGTCTTCGTGAGGCACTTGGCGATCACGAGCAGCAGCTCGACCTGCTCCTGGAGCGCCGCGGCTTCGACCGCACGCTTGGAGAACTTGCTGCCGACGATCACGGTCGCTCGCTGGATGAGGTCAAAGAGCGCGCTCTCCGTGGACCCCACGGTCGGGAGATAGTTGTTCGCGACCTCGGCCTCGGACGCCGGCTGCGCGAAGTCCCGCACGTCGTAGAACTCGAACGCTTGGAGCGCGGACTCGTCCAGGGTGGAGTCAGCTGCGGCACTCTCGCCTGAGAAGCTCTCGAACATCTGCGTGAGGATCGCCATGAGTCCCGCCGCGAGCTTGGCTGCCTGGCGCTCGATGGGCGTGATGAGCACGCCGCCGAACTGCTTGGCGATCGCGCCGTAGAGGCGGTGGTCGCTGTTCTTCGTGTACTTGATGATACTCAGGATGAGGTTCCCGTCGAAGTGCGCCTGCACGAGCGCGAGGATGTGGAACATGTCGGTGTTCACGATGCTGTGCGTGCGCTTGAGGTAGTTGATCTCGTGGGTGGCCTCCGGCGTCGGGCGGTCCGCGACGAGGTGCGGGCCGGCGTCCGAGATCAGGAACGCGATCGTCGGCATCGAGTTGTCCAGCCGCAGCAGCTCGGCGAGCGCCGCCTTGTGGTTCTCGTCGCCATCGCCCCCGTTCGCGCTCACCCCGACGGAGCCGGGCGGCACGCAGAGGCGGATTGTAGACACGAACGCGCTCGCGCCGACGCCAGACTCGAAGCTGTGGTTCGTGACGTAGCAGCCCTTGCCGCCCTCCGTGAACGTGATGATCGTGACCATGACGTTGCGCGCCGCGTTCTCCGAGACGCTGTCCACGAGCGCTCGCACGGTGTCCTTCACGCCGCGGAGCTCCGACTCCATCGAGCCGGTGATGTCGAGCAGGAACACGAGGTTGATCATCTTGCGAGAGGTGAGGTGGCGGAGCTTGCTAGTTGGTTGGTGCGCTTGAGCACTGGAGCGCAGAACGCGGAATGAGGGATCGTGGGGAGGCGAGGAGAGCAGCGAAGCGAGCACTGAGCACTAAGCAGATAGTGGAGCATCGTGTGGAGAGTGGAGGAGCAGAGGAGCAGTGAGCAGCCCTTGAAGGGTAACACAAGTGGGTTGAAAAGATCCCGCCTCGTCACATTTTTGACCCGCACTCACACATGACGATCCACACTCTTCTCTGACATGGGTGCAATCGACATAAAGAGGGTAGCTCCAGCTCCAGCTCTTACTTGTTGCTACTGTCGTTCCATCCTGTGATTCCTGTGATTCTTGTGGCTCGTTCGGTGACTCCACGAAGCAGCACAGGCACTCCGGTGCAGAGGATCAGATCGTCCTGGCGTATCTCGTGTATATGGTCACGTGTATTGTTGCTTCTGTGTTCATGTTGCATCTGTGGGCCGTTCTTGTGGTTCTTGAGATCCCCCTCAGATCTTCTCTCGGTCAAGTCCCCTCACCAGAAGCAGCACGCTGGGTCGAGAAGGAGAACGCAGTGCGCGCGCAGTGTATTCGCCCGTCGCCGAGCAGAACACGAGGAGGGAGGAGCTGTGGTGGGTGCAACGCGAATGTTCTCTTGGTCGACCTCTCAAGCACAGCCGGCCGGCAATCAGCGCACAGGCGACGCAGTCCAGCGACGCGCGGCAAGTCGGCGGCAGCGACACCGGCAGCGGGGGGTCCTGCTCCCCTCACCACCTCACGTGAGGTGGCTCGGCGAGTCTGCAAAATACGTCTGGAGAATGAACGCGCGCGAGAGTAGCGGGTCGATCTCGTCCTCCGCCCAGTCCTTCGTCGGCAGGTGCTGCAGGAACAGCACGAGGTCCTGGAACTCGAGCGTCTTGAGCGTCTCGCCGAACGTCATCAGGATCGCGGCGCACACGTACACGTGGAAGCTCTCGAAGCCGTTGTCCTCGCACAGGTACGTGTCCCAGAGCCGCACGATCGCGTCGAGCGGCACCTCGCGCATCAGCAGGCAGTTCATCCAGCGGAACGCGAACTGCACGAACTGCACGCCCTCGCGCTCGACGATGTGCTTAAATAGGTCCCCGTCGCACCGGTGCACCAGCTCCTCCATGCGCTGCACCATGCGCTGGAGTCCGGGCTGCGCGAATGTGTAGTGGTCCTGGATCCCGTCCAGTAACTTCGTCAAGCACCAGTACGTGTCCGCCTCGACGATCTCGAGCGCCTCTTCCGATACCACGGACAGATCGCACGTCTGCGGCTCATCTGGTACAACCACGAGCGTGAGGAGAGGAGAGTTCCGCTTCAGCATCAGCCAACGCGTTTGTTCGTACGGATGCAGGCTCCTCGCACGCGCACGTACCGACATAGGCTGAGAGGAACACGACCAGGAACGGCATCAGCAGGTCGTTGATGCCTTGCACGTAGCCGCTCGCGGGATGCCGGATCGCCCATGTGTACAGCACGCGCTCCATCAACTGCATCAGCGAACGAGCGAACACGGTCTCGCTGTCAGACCCTCCGCAGCAGACAACAGCAGCGCACGAAGCAGCGCGCACCTGGTGGATGCGCTCCTCCTTGAACAGCTTCACGTCGGCGTTTGTTCGCGGGATGTCGACGAGGATCTGCCGGAGCGTGGTCTGCTCTTTCGCCCCACGGTCCGTGTCCGGAATATAGTAGTACTGCTGCAGCAAGTTCACGTACTCCTGACGCTTTCGCTGGAGCATCGGCTCGCGGCGGTCCTGCTTGGACGGCATGTAGCCCTGCACGCGGACGCACGAGAGGGGAGGGTGGGCCAGCAAGCTCCGAGCTTAGCGCCTGGGAAGAGTGCCCAGAGACTGTCAACCCGCACCAACTCTCGCGCACACACGCACCAGAAGCAACCGCCACGCTGTCGGTCGGTGGTGCACGGGGACGCC
This sequence comes from Globisporangium perplexum, assembly GCA_023333865.1. NCBI lineage: Eukaryota > Oomycota > Peronosporomycetes > Pythiales > Pythiaceae > Globisporangium > Globisporangium perplexum. Next base: position 7,069 of record JAASFS010000687.1, on the reverse strand, counting down.
GCCCCAGCTGAGCACCCGCAGCTTGTCCAAGTCCACGACGTCGCTCTGCAACATCAGGCGGAACTGCTCGCTGCGGTGGTTGCCCGCCGCGTTCTTCGACGACGTGCGCGAGGAGGAGGAGGCGGTGGAGGAGGAGGACACCGGTGGCGCCGTCGCATCCGACGCCGAGCTCGTCGTCGCGCTCGTCTCTCGCTGCGAGATCGAGCGCTTCACGTGCGCGCCGGCGGCGTCCGCGTCGTCGTCCTCGTGCTCGCTCTGCACGGCTCTGGGCTCGGCCGCCGCGTGTCTCGAGCCCGCGTTCACCGGCGACGACATCTTCCTGCTTCCGCCAGTAGCACCACCAGCAGTAGCAGCACCGCCGTCAGCTCCCATCGCCATCCAGCCACAGCACCACGGACCGTTGAAGCACGGAAGGAGACGCACCGCAGAGGCGCGGGCGCCGGCGTGACCCACACGGGCGGCAGTTGGCCGGCGCTCACCTGGCGCACGGAGCCGGGCAGCGGCAGCTCCGCCTTCGGCTTGCCCTTGGCACCGCGCGAGAAGAAGCCTGAGGTGGCGCTGCCGCCCAGCTGCGCCTTCTCCTTCTTCTTGGACGCGAACTTGTGCAACGCGTTGCGGAACGGGTTTGACGACGCCGACGGGCTCGCCTGGTGTGGTGGGTGCAGCAAGAGATTGGGAGCAGGAGTGTGGGTGAGTGAGTGAGCGAGCGAGGAAGGAGAACGCGAGCAGGAGCGCGGCGGCGTCTTACCGATCGCGCCACCGCGTCGTCGGCGGTGGCCGCAGTCGCAGTCTCCATCTTCATGGAGGGGAGGGGGGGGACGAGGGGCGTGAGGGGAAGAAGGGGCGGGAGGTGGGGCGTGACGCAGGTAGCTCGAAGAGCTCAGCTCAATTTGCTATGCGAGGACAGGGTGCTGATTTCGTGTGGCATACACAATGTCATTCTAGTAATTTTACAAATCTGCGATTTAGACTATTCTTTTGGAAAGTGTCAAGGGCACGGTGGTCTCATGCTCATGCTCATGGTCGCCGCTCGAGAGAGAACGAAGCGCGGGCTCGCTGGAGAGAAACGCCGCGCGGTGAGGCGTTGGCTGCGAGACGACAGGCACGTGTTAACTCCTCATAACTTAGAACGTAGGTCTTGTGCGCGGAGAGTCGACCTTGTGTGTGCGTGCTCTGTGTCTAATGTCGACGACGGCGGTCTCTCAGCAGCAGAGTCCGATGCCGATGCCAGCAGACAGCATCGCCGGGTAGATCACTCGCACTCTCCACTCTCTGTCAATCCGCTTCGGCATCGCTGCAACTACGCGAAGGCTGCGCGCTCGTCGATTGTGTCGGGCACGCGGACGTCCAGAAGCCTGGCTTTCTGTCGCTCGTGCATCCGGCGCGTGAGCGGGACCTGGATGCCGGAGACCATCGTGGCCCACGCGCGCGCGTTCGTGAGATCGCTCGGGATCTGGACCGGTGAGACGACCATGCGCCGCATCGCGCGCAGGCGGAAGCGGAAGAGCGGCACGGGCCACTTGCGCAGGATCTGTTGCTTGAGCGCTTCGGCTTCCGCCGGCAGAGGCGCCTTGCGCTCACTTCTCGAGAGGCGGCGGCGCCGCGAAGGTTGCTCGAGTGATTCGCCGGAGCTCTTGGCGGTGGAGAAGCTCGACGTCGCCGGCTTTCGGAGCAGATCTGCGTCGAAGATCGCGTCGAGTGCGGACGCCGGGCGAGGGGTTCCGGGTCGCAGCGACGCTGCTTGTGCTCCTGTTTCTGCTGTTGTTGATGCTGTCATATCCTTCTCCTTCTTCTTGATCTGCTGTCTTGCTTCGCTTGCTGGTCTCGTGGGCGAATCGGGAGTGGCAGCGAGTATGGCGAAGGAGCGCGTCCGCCCGGTGGCGGCGGCGCCGACAGCGCGCAGCGAAGGCAGAGACGGCGGCAGAGTCCGTCTGAGTACATAGAGCGGAGTACTATGCGATGTGGACAGCACGAATGGGAAAATTGCTGGCGGTGCCGAGCTGGTGGTGGTGGTGGTGGTGGTGGTGCTGCGGAGCTGTGGCGCTTGCTGCCCGCGGACACCTCGTGTCAGCTTCTCCGCTCCTTCACTATCGGTTGTCCGCCACGAAGGCGCCAGTTGGAGCCTCCTCCACCGGCAGGAAGCAGCGCGAACATGTCTGGCGGATCGCTGATCGCTCGCCGATCGATCGCATCAAGCGGCAAAGTCGAGAACATGGTAGCACATGCATCCAGCAGCACGCGGCACCGCTCGTCCAGGGGATCAGAGGCGGGCGTGCTCGAGGACTCGGATCACGCCAAGCCCGCGCGCGGCGTGATCATGCAAGCGCGGCGTCGTAACCCGCGCGGTTCGGCAGTTTACTGCTTGAACTGCTCGTGGCATCGGCGGGCGGTACCAGGCTTGAGCCACAGGCGCGTGCAGAGCTCTCCTATCGTGTCCAGGAGAACTTCCGGATACTACGTGCGAGTTGCAGGTGCATGCCGAGAAGCGAGCAAGGATCCGAGCGGAAGGCAGGAGCGGCGATCGCAAGGCGTCTTGACGCTCGAGATCTCAGGGGTCCGATTAATTCCGCTCTGATGAGCTTGCGAACAGCAGATATTGTCTTGTCTATCGTTTCGAGGAGGATACTGGATTTGACAGGGAAGTTGTGTCCTTCGATTCACATATAGTGAGTTTGGAAGTGTAAGGGTATGCGTTTTAGGTTAGTTACTAATTACAAAGCTGTCAGGATCCATTGATCTGACTTTTTAGCCTCTCATCTCCACATTTTCCGATAGTGATTAAAACGAGGAAGCGCCTCCTCCTTCCCCAAGCCAGTTTGAGCGAGCGCGCACAATCACTCGCCCTTCCGCTCGCTTCCTCGCATGGCGCAGCACCAGCACGCGGGCCACGCGCCGGCGGCGAGCAATGGCGGCGGCGGCGGCGTCATGTTCTTCGGCGCGTTTTCGAGCGGCACCACGGGCGGCTCTGCGTCCGGCGGCGGTGTCGACGACGACGACGACAGCGCGTCCTCGCCCGACGGCTTCGCACGCCGCGCCGCTGAGGAGGAGGAGGCGCGCGAGCGCTCGCGCGTGAAGCTCGTGAGCTCACGGCGCAAGCCGTCCGCCGAGGACGATATGGAGCTCTCGTCCTACCGCTCAAGCTTCGCGAGCAACGCGAGCAGCAGCCACATGCCGGCGCACTTCAGCTACGCGTTCAACAGCGGCGGCGGGCACCACAGCAAGCGCAGCATGCTCACGTCCACGTCGTCGTCGTCGTACATCGAGGCGTCGACACCCGACGTGAAGAAGCCCAAGAAGTCCAAGAAGACGCGCCCCAAGAGCAGCAAGCGCGCCGCGGACGACGAGCACCATCTCCAGCTCCAGCAGCAGCGCGGTAGCCTACCGGCGCTCGACGGCCGCCGAGGCTCGGTCGAGTCCTCGCACGTCTCGAACCGCTCGCACAACGGTGACATGTACGGGTACCACCCGCCCGGCTCACCCAGCCGATCCAACAAGTCGGGTACGTGTGACGTGTGTGGCGTGACGCTGTGATGGATGGATGGATGGAACGAGACGACGTCACTTATGATGCGGCACTTTGTATCGGACAGGCGGCGAGCGCTCACGCGCCAAGTCGGGCGTCTCCCACCCGGAGCTCAAGACGACGGTGGTCACCGAGGTCGGCGGCGGCGCGGAGGCATTCGGGCTTCCGCTCTTCCACAAGGACGTGGAGGCGGGCGAGGGCGGCTGCAGCAAGAACAGTAAGGACCAGCTCGAGCGCGTTGTGGAACAGCCGCACGTGACCATGGAGGAGAGCCAGAAGTACACGTTCGCGATCGTGCTCAAGCACACGGAGCAGGTGTACCGGCTGCTGCGCCACCGGTTCCCGTCGCGGTCGTCGGCGTCGATCCGCCGTGATCTGCCGTACCAGGTGAGCCAGTTGCAGCAAAAGTGCGTGCGTCGGCTTATCCAAGCTGGGCTCGGGGTCAGCATCCTGGACAACGCCGTGTACGACGACCTCGCGGAGGACCAGAACGAGGAGGAGGCCGGCAAGAACATCTGCATCCTGATCGACCCGAAGAAGGACAAGGACCTGTTGCTGCACGAGTTCAAGCGCGAGATGGACGAGCTGGCGATCCGCCAGGGCGATTCGATCGGCCGCATCGGAGAAGAGAGCCTCGACTCGATCAAGGAGATGTGTTTCTCCCCCGCGCTGGAGCTCCAGCTGACGCACAACATCATCCAGAACGCGCTCAAGGACTACGACAAGGAGGAGTGGGTCATCGACGTGAACAAGGAGCTGACCGTAAACGACGTGGTGCTCGAATGCTTCCCGCTGCACGACCGCATGTTCAACAAGAAGTTCTTCGCGGAGTACCGGAAGCGCACGTTCGAGATGAACCCGCGCAAGGCGGCGTCCGGGAACATCGACCGTTGGGCCGTCGAGGAGCTGCGTCTGCACTTCGGGGAGCGCGTGGCGTTCCTGTTCGCGTTCATGCACATTTACACGAAGCTGCTGCTGCCGATCATGCTCTTCGGGTGCTGCTACTACCTCGCGTTCCGGTTCGCAGAGGGCGAAGTGTGGAAGCAGTACCTGCAGGGTTTGGCGATCCTGGGTTTCGGCGTCGCGTGCTTCTGGGGGCCAGCGTTCTTGGTGTGCTGGGAGCGTGAGACGCGCATCCTCGTGGAGAAATGGAACCTGAGCAAGTACAAGAACACAGTGTACGAGCGGAACGATTACAACCCGAACTTCCAGTACCTGTGGGTGAAGAACGAGCTGACGAAAGAGATGGAGAAGATCCCGAGGCAGCGCAAGAACCACTGGATCCAGCTCACGATGCTCTTCTACGTGCTGATGAGCGCCATCGTGCAGTGCATCTGTCTGATGCCGTTCATCCAGTGGTACGTGTACGCGAAGAACGCGCCGGTGTGTGACAAGTGCCGCGTCAACAGCACGGGCGACGAGTCGTACGAGTGCGTGTGGTTTCTCACGTGCTTCCGCTCGGAGACGTCGGCGCTGGGGACGGATCGGTGGCTGTACATCCTGATCCAGGGCATCGCGCTCGGTTTGCTCATCGACATCATCTTCTTCGAGGTCTTCAACTGGGTGTCGGAGAAGTTCGTGCGGTGGGAGAACTACGCGAAGAAGTCGGACTACGAGAACCGGTTGATCCACCGCCGCTTCGTCTTCGTGTGGAGCAACTGGTTCTTCTGGTTCCTGTTCCTGGCGTTCGTGTACCTGCCATTCGGCGACATCTTCCTGAAGAAGCTCAAGGAGCTGAAGCTTGACTGGCTCGCACCGTACACGTGGGAGCCCGAGTTGCTGACGCTGGACACGCTTTTCGTCACGCCGCTCGTGGTCACACAGTTCCTCAACATGATCATCGAGACGTTCGTGCCGTACTTACTGCGCAAGCTGCGCGGTCGTCCTGTGGTCTGCCGCAAGGGCTCTCCGCTCGCGTGGTGCGGGCGTCGTCTGCGCCGGATATTCCGCAAGCCGAGCCACCTCTCGGACCCCGACGCGTCGAAGAACCTGACCGCGACGCGCCTCGCTGCGCTCGTGAAGCAGAAGACAGAGTTTGCGGTTCCCGTGCTGCTGTCGTCCGATGACTGCAACCAGTACACGGCGTACGAGATCATCGCGGAGCTGAAGCTGCCAGTGTTCGACCCGATGCTCGACTACCTGGACGCGTGTATCCAGTTCTCGTACGTGATAATGTTCTCGGTGGTGTGGCCGCTGCTGCCTCTGCCGGCGTTTCTGAACAATCTGCTGGAGGTGCGCGGCGACGCCTTCCGTCTGCTGTTCGCGCATCGGCGACCGATGCCACGCCGCGATACGTCTATTGGCGAGTGGTTCACGGTGTTGTCGTACGCCAACATCATCGGCGTGACGGTCGTGATGGGCTTCATCGTGGCGTACCACTGGGGGTACTTCATCACTTCGTGCAACTTCGCTTTCTCGGACGGCTACATGGTGCCGTTCCGCACCGTGGAGGAGTGCGAGAAGGAGGTGGACGCATACGACCCGTCGCGGTGGAAGATGATGCAGATCGTGATGTTCGTGATCCTGGAGCACATCGGGTTTTGTCTGCGGTACCTCGTGCTGCAAGTGGAGAAGACGCCGTCGTCGATCCGCAACTCTGGCTACCAGCGTCTGAAGCAGATCCAGGAGCTGACGAGTTCGCGGCCGGCGCACTCGAGTCAGTTTGTGTACGTGCAGAAGCTGCGCGAGCTGTTCGACAAGTACGACGTGGAAGGGGACGGCCACTTGGCGGAGAACGAGTTGATTCCGTTCCTGGCCGAGTGGATCTGCAAGCACCCGTCGGAGCTGCTGCCGTGTTCGAGCATCATCTTCCGCTACATGGACAAGAACGGACTGGGCAAGGTCCCGTTCGCCACGTGCTGCCTCATGCTGCAGCACGTACACCACGACCGGTTCTTCTCGTGTCTGCTAGGCATCTACGACCCGCTCAACGGCGATCTGAACGACCAGATCTGGCGCACAGACGACGCGATCGAGTTCCGGCGCGTGATGAGCGTCGTGTCGTCGGTCGTGTCGGAGCGCCGGAGCAGCCTCGCGAGCCTGCCGAGCATGGCGTCGGTCGCTGACAGCTTCATCCGCCCGCGCGACTCGACCTTCTTCTACGTTGAAAACGACAAACACCAGTAGGGAGGCGGAGGGAATCCTGCAGGTGCAACGATGACGCAGTCGACGGAAAGTTGGAGATTGGGATGACCAAGCGAGCGAGCGCAGGACGCGAGACGAACTAGGAGACCCCATTAGGATGCATGTGTGACCACAAGACCAGTGATTTGCTATGAGACTCGGGAACGCAGCCTCCACAGTCACATTTCACTACCCGTGCTGTATGCATGTCGAACACAGCGACCAACAAGTCTCGACGAGCTCGGACGCGATACGTCGACAACATATCAGCCTCGGCCCATTGTCGGCGGCTGCGTACACGTTGAAGGGGAGTGCGGGCAGCGGAGATCGCGGCACCGGTGCTGCCGCGGTGAAGACCAGCGTCTTGGTCGCCATCGAGCGAAAGACCGAAGCGCGGGTGTGGTGGTGGTGGTGGTTCGTTCG
>JAASFS010000686.1:0-13350 GCA_023333865.1 Globisporangium perplexum | reverse complement strand
TCTCGCTCGCGTGCGATTGCGCGCTCGACTTCGCGGCGTCTGTGGCGGCCCCGTGCACGATCGGCGCGCGATACATCGGCTACTGCAGCGTCGAGCATGAGGGCTTCGATGCGACTTACTGGTTCGGCAAGGTCTGGATCGCGGACTTCCTGAGCGAGCTGCATATACTGATCGTGGAATACTGGCAGGACATGGGCATCCGACTCGTGTTCTCGATTGGTATGCTACTCGCGATGAGCGACGTCAAGGACCTTATCGAAGGTGCAGCAACGACGTCGACAACATCTTCAGAAGTAGCATCTGCTGCTGCTGCAGTCGCCAGCAACCAAGTCTTCCCCCTCGGGGCTGCGATCGGACCGACTGTACCCGCCGTGGCGAAGCGCGCCCGAACCGAAGGTAGTCGCGACAAGGCACTGGTCGAGTCCCGCACGCACTCCGCGCTCACGAGCCCAGCGATCTCAGTGATAGTGAGCCTGCGCAGCACGTCCGCGAGGCTCCTCGATTCCAAGTACGGAAGCAACTGCGTGAAGATCGCCCACGGTTTACTGGCGCTCTGGGGAGCCGTGGTGCTCGGGTTCCACATCTTTGTCGAGATGCAACCCGAGTTGCCGCAGTGTCCATTCCGAGTCCGACCGTTGGGGAAATCGGCGGCGACATGTTCGCTGATCGACCTCGACTGTCACGCGCTGGGGATCAACGGAGCGCGGCTGCAGATGGATACTGCGTTGGGGATTCTAGACCCTGGCAGCGTCGCGGACGTCTTGATCCGACATTGCAACGCGATCGAGATGCCTTCCGTGGTGCAAAAGTTCTCACAGCTCACAACTCTCAAGATCTACAACTCGACCGTCGCTGCCTGGGATATGAACGCGGCATTCACAGGTGACAACCATCCGCGCCTGCAAACTCTGGTTTTCGTTCGCGTGAACTTCACGAATGGGGAGCTCCCGCCGGGTTTGCACTCACCATCTTTCCCTCCGACGATCACCAGCATCCAGTTCTGCGTGACGAACCTCTGCGCGTTGCCGGCTGACCTGGACACTAGGTGGTCAAGCCTGATTACGTTGTATCGAGTTCGGCGAGTTCGCGGGTGTCCTGGGTGTCGCGACGTGCTTGCGCGCGGGCTACTTGTCGCTCTACGGCAACCCAATCCACGCGTTGCCGAGCGAGCTATTCGAGATGGACAGTCTCACGCTGATGAACGTTGGGGAGACACTCATCCGGTCGATGCCGGTGAGCGTGGCAGCACTGTCTCTGACTTTGGTGACACTTATTTTGTCGGACACGCAGGTGTCGTTCTTCCCATCGTGGGTTGATGGATTCATCTCGAACCGGAACAGGTTTGCAGTATCGAGCACAGTGTATGCTGGGCGAACACGGTACTGCAACCAGCTCCAGGAGATCCTGAACGGCTCACGAATCGAATTCGCAGCATTCAGCGATGACGGACGGACGAGCTCAACAGCGGCATCCATGCTCATGGATGCGGTGACCGAGAACCAAAGCGTGATCTCCAGAGTCGTGGCGTGCAACCCCGCCACACTGATGATCTACTGGCTGGAATTCGGCGACTGAAAGTACAGTGTAGTATGAACCTGCTTCGATCACAATTCAATACCAAGCAATGAGTGTGGCGTCGGCGAATCTACAAGTTCAATGGCTTCTTGGCTCCGCTCACCTTGCCGATCGAATGCTGATTCGCGCGCTACTGTCAGAGTCGAGCAAGCTCGTGCAGAGTCTGCGGCAGACGAGGTGCCAAGATGGCTTGATCTGGTGGTGTCTCCTGGACCGGATCGTGTTCTTTCGAGTCGCATTTACCTGCTGTCTGTCCGGATATGCATTTCACGAGGAACAGCCGGTTCATGGTGCAGAGGGGGTGTTTCCGCCCTGTTCGACAGTAACATACAAACACCAATATCAAACCGATCACCGTGACGCCTCCTGCCGAAAGCGCGCGATGCCTTCCACCCTCAGCTACAACGCGACGCCACGACACCTCCAAGCGCTGTTCGCGCCGCCCGCCCGCCACATTCTCCCACCAGCGCGCTCCAGAGGTCCAGCGCCTGACTCGCAGCGAGTGTGTGCGTGTGTGCGAGCGAGCGAACATGAAGTCCCCGCAGGCGCTGGCGTTCGCGGCGCTGCTGCTGCCGCTGCTCGCGGCGCGCGGCGCCGAGTTCCCCACCAAATCGGGGCTGCGCACGTGGGTGGACCCGGCGACGCCCAGCGGCCGACAGGTGTACACGAGCACGCGCGGTGACGAATGGGAGCTCGTCATGAGCGACGAGTTCAACACGCCCGGGCGGTCCTTTGAGCCTGGTGCCGACCACATGTGGACGTCGATCAACAAGCCCGACGGCGTCAACGCCGCGCTCGAGATCTACTCGCACAACATGACGTCTACCGAGTGCGAGGGTGACCGATGCTACTTCTACATCAAGGCCATGGAGGACGCCACGACGCTCAAGCTCTGGAACGACTACAAGAACCCGCCCGGGTACCAGTCTACCACCTTTGTGCGTTCGCCCACTCACTCACTTGCGTGTTGCTCCAGCGAGCGTTACTGGAGCTGGCGGACGGTGGTCCTCGCACCCTGGTTGGTAGCACGAACTGACGAACGCTCCCCAACTGATTCCCTCTAGTACTACCGCGCAGGAATGGTGCAGTCGTGGAACAAGTTCTGCTTCCAGGGCGGCATGGTCGAGGTGGCGGCGCAGCTTCCTGGCGTCGTGGGCAGCGGTTCGGGCAATCCGGACCTCGCTGGCGGCTCGAGCGCGCGCGCCGCGACCGCCAAGTACTACCCGACGTGGCCCGGTATCTGGATGATGGGGAACCTCGGCCGCGCGATCTTCAGTGCGTCGACGAATCGCATGTGGCCGTTCTCCTACGACGAGTGTAATGAGAAGGTCTTTGCGTCGTCGAACCAGCGCATCAGCGCGTGCGACAAGAACCCGGGCCACGGGTTGAACCCGAACCAGGGTCGCGGCGCACCGGAGATCGACATCCTCGAAGGCGCCGGGTCGGAGATCTCGTCGTCGATTCAGCTCGGACCGGGCATGCCGTCAGACTTCCGCATCCTGCCGCCAAAGGACCCGGACACGTACGCGTGTGTGTACATGGCCGAGGGATGTGTGACCCCCGGCGCGAACGCACCCGACCTTCCGCCGGCGCTCTACCAGAAGCTGCGTGGCCACAAGTCGTGGTACCAGGGTCTGCGTTATGCGGCAAACAACTTCTGCGCGTCCAACTCGAAGCTCAAGCAGGACTACAAGACCGTGAAGGCGAGCATGGACAAGGGGATCACCGAGAACGTGTGCACTGTCGCGAACTGTCCCGGGTCGAACGATGCGAACGCTGACGTGTCCCTGATCGACAATTCGAAGACCGCATATTGGGGAATCAACACGAACGGCACGTGCTACCCGAAGATGAACGGGTACACTGGCGCGTACCTGTGCAGCCCCGGAAACCCGAGTCCCGCGTGTGGGGCGTCCGACATGCCGCCGAACGAGAAGGTGAACACGTTCGCGTACCAGATGGATGCCATGTCGTCGAACTGGCCGATCCACCTCGCCGCGTACACAGACTTCTTGGTGTACCAGCTCGAGTGGGTCGCCGGCAGCAACGGGTACGTGCGGTGGATGCTCGCGGGTCAACCGATCTTCGAGATCCCGTCGAGCGCGATCACGACCCCGCCGCAGGACGCCGCGAAGAGCAACCCGGTGAAACTCATGATCGAAGAGCCGATGTATTTCATCTTCAACGTGGCGCTGTCGAGCACGTGGGGGACGAAGCCGCCGAACGCTGGCAAGGCGTGTCGCGGCGACGGCAAGAACGCCGCTGATAACAAGATCTGTGATGCGTTCCCGATGAAGATGAAGATCGACTACATCCGGTTGTACCAGGACACGCGCCAGGGCTCCAAGATGTCGGTCGGATGCGACCCCGCCACGCACCCGACGAAACAGTGGATCGTGGACCACATCGACGAGTACCAGGACTACGACAACTTGGCGGTGGATGTGTCGGGCAAGGCGTTCTGCCGCACAGACGACGACTGCACAAGCGCCAAGATGAAGGTGAGCACGGGAACGTGCGTCAAGTCGCGCTGCAAGTGTATGGGCTCGTCGTGGACCGGTCCGCGGTGCACGTCGTCGCTCGGCACGGTGGACATGAACGACGGCGCCGGCTCGATCACCTCGCTGAACATCAAGTCGTCGTACGGACCTCCGTGGTACCTGGCGCTGGGCTTGGCAGGGCTGACGGTCGTTGTGACGTTCCTCGCGGTGTACCTGTCGATCCGATCGGCGCAGAAGCACGCTGCCGAGCGCAAGAAGCAGACCGCGACGGCGCCGAAGAACGCGCTCTCGATCGGCTCGGCGAGCGATGTCGGCTTGAAGGACAACTCGAAGGAGAACTACAGCACCAATTTTGTGTAGAGGTTGCCCTGGCGCGGCGGGCGGTCGCCAGCGTCGCGAGCGAGTGCGTCGAGCGCTTTCGTATCTGTGTTTTGAATGCACGTTGTGTACGTACACCAGTCCGTCAAGGTAGTAGTGTCGTCGATACTGCCGGCACGGTGGCTGGAGGTGATGTGATCTGTGTCCTGCCGATGCTGATGAACAGAACGGGCTCGAGAGCGAACATCTCGCTTGGCACCTCGCGGATCGGAGCGCTGAAGGCAGCGGCGCCGAACAGCGTCATCTCGACGCTTCGGCGTCGCGGATCGCTCAGCGACACACAGTCGAAGCGAGGTGGTAGTAACCACATTCGATTGTGATCCGCGTCGCTTCGTACCAGGTCTCAAGCGCCGCCATGCGCCTGCCGCTCCTCCCTCTCACCGTCGCCACTGCGCTCCTCCTTCCTGCCGGGACCACCGCGCAACAAACCGACCGCGGCTCCGCGTACCGGCGCGCTGCGGCGCGTGCCAACGCTGCGCCGGACTCGTTGTCGGAGGTCACATTCTCGCGCACCGAGGACGACTTCATGCGCTCCAAGCAGCGCGAGGCGGCTGCGGCGCTCGCTGGCTATCTGCCGGGCAAGTCCACGCACCAAGTCCTGCGCCGCTGTGTGGAGCTCGGGCTGCCGTGCGGAGACGCCGCCCCCAAACCTGCGCGCGGCTCGGAGCCGTGGCGCAGCTCGTCGCGACGCCAGCGCAAGTGAGAGGAAGCACGAGCTGCTTCGACCGACCGCCGAGTCCAAGCGATGTACTATGATACAACAGTTATCTATGAAGGTGTGTGTCGAGCTGCGGTGGCGCCGGTGCCGGTGACGATGAGGCCGCGCAGTGCGGCTCGGCTCGCGTGCGAGAAGGCGTCCCTGGGTCCCCGACAGCTGCTTACTTGCCAAACGTCTTGACGAAGAAGAGCGCGTGCAGCGTGCAGAAGCCGTAGATGCAGAGCATCACGAGCGGGTACCAGCTCGTGATGTAGTACGTGAAGAAGAGCACGCCGAGGTTGAGCAGGCAGCCGGCGATGAAGTGGTGCCCGACGCGCGTGTCCTCGCAGATGACCTTCTTGCCCAGGAACTCGCGGTTCTCGTAGAAGCTCTTGAGCATCTCCTCCTTCTCGGCGAACCGGTTCTTGAGCCACTCGCTCATGTCCTCGCGGTTCAGCTGGAAGCTCTCCTTCTTGTGGCGCTTCATGTGGATGTGCACCTCCTTCGGGTACTGTCCGCCGATGCAGCGGAGCTGGAGGAGGAACCACCACACAGACAGCAAGTTAGCACCCGGCGTCACTTGAGAGCCCTCGATCGAGCGCAGATGAAGAAGGAGCGTACCGGCGAGGGCAGCACACCGTTCGCGAGCTCCGGGTACGCGATGGTGAGGTCGAGGATGGACTCGGGCTCGAACTCCTCGACGCAAAGCTCGAACCCGCGCACGCGCGGGTTGAGCACGTAGTTCCAGCACGGCTCGCCGCGCTCCATCGAGTACGCGTGGGACTTCTCGAGGGACCGGCGCTCGAGGTTCGTGCCCTCGGGGAACATGGCGAGCCACGTGCCGCTCGAGTACTTCTGGTACTGTCGGATGACCTTCTTGATGCGCTCCTCATCCGTGGCCCAGCGGCGGTTCACGAACGGGAACTTGAGCTGCATGAGCGCCCAGCCCACGCCCGGCGCGTACCGGATGATAGCCTTCATCATGACGCGGATGCGGTCGTGCGTGCCGTAGCGCATCGCGAGGTTCCAGAAGAAGAGCCAGTCGACCTCCGTGCGGTGGTTGCAGATGACCATGGTCTGGTCGCCGCGCGCGAACGGTGCGTCGCTGGCCTCGAGGCTCTCGTCGCCCGGGTCGGCGGTGATCACGAGCTTCACGCCGGCGACGTACTCGAGCAGGCCGGCGAGCATGGCGAAGAAGAGCCCCTCGAAGACCTTGAGCACGCGCTTGTAGAGGTTGCGGCCGAGCACGGGCCGCAGCACGTAGTCGAGCGGGAAGAGGAAGTAGACGGTGTTGAGGAACGCGCAGATGACGATGAGCAGCAGGTAGAGCACGCCGAAGACGCGCTGCACCCACGTCGACTTGGTCTCATACCGCCGGCTCGGATACACGGCCTTGTTGCGCTGCTGCGGGGTCGCGAGGTTCAGCGGCGCGTCCGAGGCTGTCGAGAAGAGCGGCGCCGGAGCGCTCGCCGCCCCCATCGCGGGCGTGAGCAGGGGCGGCGGTGGCGGCGGCACGAGCGGCGTCACGAGCACCTTGGGGTTCGAGGCGGCGGCTGTGGAGGCAGCAGGGGCGGAGGGGTCCATTGCTGCGCGCGGGGGATTCAGGAAGAGACACAGCGGCGGCGCGCTTGCTCGTCCTTGGAGACTTGCGGTGGCGGGGACTTGGACGATTAGGACGATGAGGACGCGAGGCGCGAGCCGCGAGCACCAGCGCTGTCTCTATGACCAGGAGCGTGCGAATCTGCAAGAGCAGCAATGATGATGGCGTGGGAGCAAATGCAGACGACTGAGATGATGCGCGCTATGACGCAAATTAGAAACACAATCGTCGATAAGTAGAAACGTTAGAAACGAGTGTGCCTGTCAGTAAGGGTTCGTCCAAACAGCAAAATGGAGTGGTTTGGGTTGCTGAACCGCGGTGAGCTCGTTCAGCCGCGCTGTGAGCAGCAAACCAATGCAGATGCTAAAACAGAGGATTCGAAGCATTAAAGAGTTTCTAACAGAATTAGAAACGATCTTTCACTTGATTGATTTGGTTCGATTACGCCAGTCGTGACAGAACAGCTCGTGAGACACTCTGAACATAAAACCTCTTTGATTGCTATATGAGATGAGTACCAGATCTGGTACTCCTCGGATTTGAGGACCACTGTTTAAACCGATACCCCTCCATACGCGCTGGTGTCCGAACTCGCTCGCATGGTTTGACATTGATCATCCCACTCTCGCTCGGTTCCGGCTCATCGCTCCTCCTCCTCTTGTCCGAACACTTGGTCAGGAGACCTGGTTTGCACCTGCAACCTGGACTTCTCGACGCAGTTCCGAACATTCGCCGGGCTGGACGGAAGGATGGATGCAAAAATCCAGGCTCGCGCTTCCAGGAACCTCCAACAGTCCCGCGTGTGCTTCTGCTACCGCCCTGTGTCGTCGTCGTCGTTTCCAGGTGCGAGAAAGCTCGCGGCGGTGCTCGGGATCAGCACGAGCGCGTTGAAGACGACGCAGTAGAGCAGCAGACCCGCGCCGATAGCCAACGCCACGGGCGCTGCGTGGCGCGTGAACCCTCCGAACATACGCAGCTGCTGCGCGTCCAGCTTCTGGAGCGGCAGCAGCGCGATGCCGGCGAGCGCCAGTGCGTTCACCGCTATGGTCGCGCTCTGCGCAGCCGCCACTGTCGAGCGCACGCGGCGCGAGTCTTCGACCGGGTCGCCGACCTCGCCAAACATGCCCGCGCGCTGCAGCGCGAGGAGACACGTGCTTGCAAAGACCTTGGAGATCGTGTAGAACGACACTGCGAGCCCCGCGACGCCGCCCTCCGAGCCCTCCTGCGCGACCTCTGTCACTGGCACAAGCGTCGACAGCGCCAGTGCAGCGCTCGTGACGCCGGTGAGGCTGGAGGCCAGCACGAAGAAGGCCGGGTGCCGCACGACTCCCGGAGTCGTCAGCGCGAGCAGCAGGAGCTGCGACACGATCGACATCGCCGGTCCCGCCGAGAACACGCGCCGCCAGAGGCTGTTCATGAAGCGTCGACGCCAGAGCACGATCGCACCGAGCATAACGCAGTCGCTCGCGATACTCGAGACCAGCGCGCGCTGCTGCGTGTCGACGCGCGACCACGCCTGAAGCACTCTCTGCGTCTGGTCGATCTTGAAGCAGAGCGCGAATGCGAAGATCGCGACGAAGCCGAGGATCCGCCACATGGCCTTCTGCTGCGTCAGCGTCCAGTACGCGGCGCACTCAGCCCGGAGCGAGCGTCGCTCGTGGCGCCGCCAGTCCTCACCATCTTCGTCCAGCCACAGGATTGTCACCGCCAAACTGGTGATCGACACCGTACTCAGCGCGAGCATGACGAGCGGGACGCGCAGTGGGGTATCGAGCTGGGTGGCGGCGAAGACCGCGCCGCGCGCGGCAGCCTGCCCGCTCACCCGCGCGACGAGATACTGCGCCTGCAGGATGCCGCGGTCCTCGAGCGACTCCCGCTGGGACAGCTCGACCACCATCGTGTGCGCTGATACGAAGTTGACCATCGACCCGACGCTCACGGCTCCGACGAGAAGCGCGACCGCGTACGGGTACCCGTCTCCGAGAGCGCGCCGCATCGCGTCGGTGAAGGAGAACGCGGCGCTGAGCAGCGCGAGGCTGGCGAGGACGAGCAGGAGCCCGACGATCATGTACGCCTTGCGGCGGAGACCGGCGAGCGGCCGCACGTCGGCGAGCACTCCGACGAAGAACGCGAAGGCCGCCGGCAGCTCCGAGAGGCGGTCCAGCGCCTGGAGCTCGTGCGCGGAGAGCGCGAGCTCGGCGCCGACCATGGAGAGCAGCCCGCCGCGTAGTCCAACGTACACGAAGGCGGAGGCGAACGCGGCGGCTGCGAGGCCGCCGTGCGACCGAGAGAGCAGGTGCACGTCGCTGCCGGCGCGCAGGCTGCCGAACATGTCGTAGTTGTAGAAGTGCGCGCCGGCGACGAAGCGGTCCCTCATTGCGATCGATCGGCGGTGGCAGCGAAGTTGGTTCTGTTCGCATGCAAGCGAGCGCTTTGAGGTTAGCGGGCAGGCGGCAGGCGGCAGACGCGAGCGGCGCGTACGCTGGCTGGCGCGTTGAGCGTTGAGCGCAGTTGTCGTGGCGACTTCCGCATCCGCTCAAGATCAGCTCACAGAGGTTCAACCTGCAAGAGCAATCGATCAAGCGAGTGCTGTGGCTGGCTGGATTTGTCGCGTTTTATCTTGCTACCTGTATGAAAGTGTCGAATATGTCAAATCATGGTGGAACGAATGCTTCAGCGAGGTCAACTTGACAGAGCACCTCGCAACACACGATGGCGGTCACGGAGCCGCCGCCGCGCCTGACGCCGCTGTCGACGACCGCCGAGCTGCTGCGCGGCGACTCGTCCTCGCGCTCGGCCTTCGTGTTCACGAGCGACGCCGGCGGCGTCCCGGTGCTCGGCGACGGCGCCGACTTCTCCTCCAAGCGCGGGTGGGAGTTGCCCCCGTGCCGCGAGAGCTCCACGACGGTGCTCAACCGCGCGTTCGCGCGCCGCCACGCGAAAGGCGGCGGCGCGCTGCGTGGCGACGGCGAACCGATCGCGCGCCTCGCGAGCGCCGCGTACGCCGGACTGGCGCTCAGCAGCGCAGCCGCGGGCTTCTGCGGCGCCTTCCTGCGCTACGGCTACCGCCCGCTGCTCGTCGCGTACCTGGCGCTGCACCACCGCAACCAGTTCGAGTCCGCGCGCTACCTCGTCGAGTGGCCAGCAGCGCTCGCAGTGCTCATCGGGCTCACGTCGGATGCCGTGCCGCTCTTCGGCTACCGCCGCAAGTCGTACATCGCGCTCGGCTGGCTTGTGACGCTCGCCGCGGCGCTTGGGGTCGTCGTCACCACGCTGCTCTCGCCGACTAAGTTCACGCTCTTCGCGGACGCGACGAAGCGCGGCGACGCCGTCGCTACGTACACGCTCGAGTCGCACCCGACGCAGTTCGCGCTCCTCTTCGTCACGTTCGGCGTGTGCGTGAGCCTCGGACTCCAGGTCGCGTGGATCGCGTCGCTCGCCAAGACCGTCGAGCTGGCGCAGCGCGAGCCGCTGCTCGCCCGAGGCCGCCTCCAGTCCACGTGCTTGCTCGTCTACTACAGCGCGGCGATGCTCGCGAAGCTGCTGGTGTCCAGGGTGATCTTCCGGAGCGACGACGCGGACGAGCCCCTGCGCTCCGATATCACGCTGGGCGAGGCAGGTGTCATGCTCTGCGCGGGCAGTGCGCTCGCGCTTCCGGCCGTGATCTTCTTCTTGAAGGACGAGCGTGTGGAACGTGTGGAGACGCCATCTGAGGACGCGTTCGGGGCCGAGACGGCGAGCGATCCGAAGTCCGCGACGCCCACGTTCGTTGCGGGCGTCCACGAGCTCCTGCGCTTCTGCCAAGAGGAAGTCGTCTACCGCGTGATCTTCTTCGTGTGCGGCATCGTCCTCGTGCTCGGGTTTTACAACCAGAACCTACGAGACGCCGTGGCGCACTGGTCCGGCGTGACGGCGACGAGAGCGAACGACCTGCAGTTCTACCAGAGTGTGTGCGTCGTCGCCGGGATCGCGTTCTGGCGCGTGTTCTTGGTGAACGCGTCGTGGCAGAAGCTCGTGGTCTTCGGGGTGTGCTTCTACGTCGGCTGCTCCGCGGTTCTCACGGTGCCAACCACCTACGACTGGATCCGGGATGACTGGTTCTTCCTCGCGCTCGTCTCGCTGCAAGAGGTCCCGAAAGCGTGGCTGAAGCTCTTCGCGGTCATCCCCGCCACTGAGATTGCAGAAGTCGGCCGCGAAGGCGCCGCGGTGGGGCTCGTGTTCTCGTTCCAGTGGCTCGTGTACATCGCTTCGAGCACGATCTCGACGACGCTGAGCCAGGTGATCGGTACCAACGTCACGAAGGCGCAAGTGGACGCCGATGCGATCGACACGAGGCACGCGACGTTCGTCGCAGCAGCTGTGTACGACTTCATCAACATGTCCGCGCTCGCGCTCGCGCCGCTCCTGCCGGTGCAGAAGCTCGAGACGCAGCAGATGCTGTCAATAGGGCGGCGGAATACGCGGATGGGGTACGTCATCGGAGTCGCGTTCGTGCTGCTCTTGCTGTACGATCTCGTGGCGAACGTCGTGATGATCCAGAGCTCGAGCAAGCAGTCAGACAGCGGGGGCGGTGCGTAGGTGCTGCTGCTGCGTTGGTGCATGATCCCCTTCTGTTGAGGTCGCGTTCGAGTCTGCGTCGCAATGTATTGAAGTCTTCAGTCGTCTCGCGACTTGCGAGTAGCAGTTGACTTGACCCGCTGCTTACGCTTGAGCAGCTGCTGCGTCTCGTTGCTCAGCACTTCGGCTGCGATGCGCTGCTGGGCGTCGACGAGCCGCGCCTTCGCCTCCTCTTGCTTGCGAGTCTCCTCATCCTTCTTGGACTGGAACTCTTTGATCGCCAGCAGCCCGCGGCGCTCGAGATCCTCGCGGAGAGCGCTCGCGTGCGCCATCCGCACGAGCCGGTGCTCGGCTTCGACGCGCTTCTTCTCGAGCTCAGCGAGTCGCGCCGCCTCCTTCTGCTTCTCCAGCTGGGTTGCGCGCGCAGCTTCGTGCTTGGCGTTCTCGAGCTGCACGCGCTGCGTGTACGCCTGCTGCTTCCTGCGCAGCTCCTCTCGCCTGAACTCCTTCGTCGGCGAGCCTCTCGCTCTCGGACGGTCGGGCTCTGCGCTCTTCTTGGGCGAGGTCGCGAACGCGAGCCTCTGCTCGTTCCAGATAAGCAGCTTGTGCGCGTCTTCGTCCTCGTGGTCGTCCGAGTCAGCAGAATCGCCGGCTGCATCCAGCGTCTCGGTCTTCTCTTCTTCGTCGACGACAACAGGCGCGGGCTCGGGGACGAGGCTGCCCCAGTAGCGCACGATTGAGTGGACCCAGAAGAGCTGCCGGAAGACCGCTCCGATGCGCCGGCGCATGAACTTCTTCCGATACAGCGCGGTTATGAGGTTGCTCTCGGTGTCGCTCACGCCCATGGCCTGCCGCCACTGGGTCTCGATCATCATGTTGTGGTTCACGCGGTTGAGCAGCTCCTTGTGCGAGAGCTCCTCCTTCGCGCGGATCCCGCGCATGCCGCGCAGGATCTTGCGGCACAGGACGCGGAACTTCTTTCGTCGCTCCTGGCGGCGGTGCTGCGCCGCGCGGAAGCACCGCTGGATGCGCAGCACCGCCTTCACCGCCATAAACTGGCGGTAGACTCGGCGGCCCCGGTACCCGCGATAGAGCCGCTGGATCTGCAGCGCGCTGAAGTTGAAGTAGCTAAAGTACATGAGCGCTACGCGCTGCTGCTCGGCGTGCAGGCGCTCCATCATGGCGGTCGTGTCGTCCAACTCGCTCTCGAAGAGCTCCTGCGTCTGGTTGATGCGCTCGAAGCAGCCTTCGATGCGCTTCTGGAGAAGCAAGCGGTGTCAGATCCCATTCGCAGGTAGCAGGATGCTGGTGCTGCCGACGCACCTTCGCGGCGCGCAGCTCGTCGACGGACTTGTCGAGCGTGGTTTCGAGCGACTCCGAGGGCTCGAAGCGCTCCGGGTTGGACGAGTGGTGACGCCGCCGCGGAGACTGCAGCAGCAGCGGCGCGCCGTTGCCGCTCGCGAAGTGCGGGAGTGCCAGGCGTTTGTGCGGAGATCGCGCTGCGGGTGGAAGTGCCACTGCTGCTGCTGCTGCTGGTGTGGGTAGTGGTGAAGGCGGTGGCGCCGCGCCTGCGTCACCGCCGCCAGCAACGACGAGGAGCCGAGGCAGCACAGGTGTCATTTTCGGCACTTGTTTACTTCAACTTGTGGCCTGTTTGTTTGGAATCAGACAACTACTCGGTTCGCGTCATGGCAATGCCTCCGCAGCCCCCGGAAGTGGTGTGGTGGATGGGTATGTCAGCATCGGACAGCGTGGACTTGTCGTGGTGTGCTCGGAATCTCAACGACAGACTCGGACTACCAAAGACCTGATTGGAGCTCGTCGAGCGCTCAAGGTACGCGAGAGTTCCCAATGCACAGTGCAACCAGCACGTTCGGCAGAGCAGCCCGAATTTGCCATGTAAGTCGCACTCGTCTGCTGCTCTCGCGCTGAGAGCAAGTGATCGGAATCTGGAGCTGGACCCATTCGGCGGCACCTACACGTTCTTCGAGCGACTTGCTCGCCATCTTTCGCATCCATCATCATACTCGTTCAGTCGGCAT
>JAASFS010000685.1:0-13400 GCA_023333865.1 Globisporangium perplexum | reverse complement strand
GCCCGTTGAGGAAGACGAACTCGGCGTGCGGCCCGAGCGCCTGCCGCAGCGCGCGCGTCTGGTCCTGCATCACCTGCACGTTCGTGCGGAAGCCGTGCAGGCAGAGCACGCGGAGCTTGCGCGCGCCGCTCGGCGCCGGCATGCGCGTCGCGGTGGCGGCCATCCCGACAGGCAGCAGGCAGGTGTGGGGAGACTGGACGAAGGTGGAGTGTCGTCATCGTCCTCCAGGCGATCACGCAGCTCGGAGTGGTCCTTCTGACAGCCGTCAGAAGTATAAGACCGGAACGTCAAGCATCGGTGCTGGTGGGCGGTGCGAAGGCGAAGGCGAAGGCGAAAGAGAGAGAGAGACACAGAGACAGAGAGAGACACACACAGAGACAGAGAGAGAGAGACAGAGAGACTGAGAAGTGTACGACGGTCTCTACAGTCGCGCGATAGTGCTCGATGCCGAGTGATCGAAGAACTGCAGGATCGTGGTCGCGAGCTCCTGGTAGAACGCGCGGTGGCGTGCCGGCGTGGGGAACTTGTGGCCGCTGTCAGTCTCAAGTACGAGCTTCCCGAGCGGCGAGCCCGCGGGGTGGTCCTCGTACATGCGCGCGAGGTTCGTGGACTCGTCGAAGAGCGGGTCGAGCTTCCCGATGATGTGGATCGACGGGTACGGCACGAGCACGGACTCACCCTCCTCCGTCTCGAAGAGCTCGCGCACGTTCACGCCGTGCACGCGCACGCCGCAGACGCAGATGCAGAGCTGCCACGGCCGCGTGTTCTGCCGCTTGAGGTAGAGCATCGAGAGCACCGTGAGCATGATCGCTCCTTGCGAGAACCCGAGCGCGATGTCGAACGGCCCGTGCACCTCGATCTGCGCCATGATGTACTCGAGCGACTCGTCGAGGTCCTCGAAGTGCAGCGTCCACATGTTGTCGATCTTGGCGTCCTCCATCGCGCGGCGCGCCGCCGCCGCCTCGGGCTGCGCCGCCGAGAGGTCGGCGATCTCCTCCTTCTCGAGGTACCGCGCCTGCCACCACTCGAAGAACTGCGCGTCGGCGCCGTACTTGCGCACGATCACCTCGTCCGTCGCGCCGCGCGACGGGAACGGGCCGTTCACGAACACGAACTCAGCGTGCGGTCCGAGCGCGTCGCGCACACCTTGCGTCTGCGTGCGCATCACGTCGGTGTTCGTGCGGAAGCCGTGCAGACAGAGCACGCGCAGCTTGCGCGGGCGGCCGCCGCCAGTCGAAGGAGAAGACGACATCGCCGACAGCATGAGGGAGGAGAGACGCACGCGGACGGACGCAGGGGAAGAGTGCGAGTGCGAGTGCGAGTGCGAGCGCAGCGACGACGGCGGTGGCAGCCCAGCGAGTTCTTCAATGACCTGCGTGTTTGACGTCAACTTTCAGCATTTGACACAGCTGTTTGCGAAAATAGTGGCGGTTGATAAGAGAAAAACGATAATATTTGTGATGCAAAATGGTCTCGAGGTGCGAAACCGTGTTGCAGTGCACGCGCAGGCTTCCGAACTTCCAATCTCACAGCTTCGGTGCAGCGGACGCCGGCTCGAGACCAAAGTGCTGCCGGATGACGCTCGCGAGCTTGTCATAGAAGCCCGGGTTGGACTTCGGATTCGGGAACCGGTGGCCGTCCTCGTGCTCGAGCACGATCTTGGGTAGCAGACTGCCCTCTGGTCGCTCCTCATACATCGCCGCGAGCTTGAGCGACTCGCCGAAGAGCGGGTCCGCGCGGCCCGCGACGTGCACTGACGGGAACGGCACGAGGATCGGCTCGCCGTCGGGCTTCTCGAACAGCAAGCGCTCGCCGGCACTGCGGTACGGCACGCTGCCGACACACACGCTGAGCTTCCACCAGCGCTCGTTGCGCTGCAGGTAGTGCATCGAGAGGTGCGTGAGCGCCACGGCTCCCTGCGAGAACCCGAGCGCGACGTCGAACGGCCCGTGGCGCGCGAAGTGCTCATCCATGTGCTTGACGACGTTCTCGACGCCGACGTACTGGAAGCGCCACTCGGTGTCGGTGGGTCCGAGCTCCACCATCTCCGATGTCAGCTCGCGACCGACGTACTTGATGCGCACCCATTCATAGAACGGCTTGGTGTGCGCGAACGCGCGCTCGACATTCGGTTCGCTCGGCCCTGCGGCTTCGAGCGGTCCGTTGACGAAGACGAACTCGGCTTGGCCGCCGAGCGCCTGGCGGAGCGCCTGGGTCTGCACCTCCATCACCTTGTCGTTGAGGCGAGCGCCGTGCAGACAGAGCACGCGGAGCTTGCGAGCGGCGCCGAGTGTCGCCATTGAGGATGTTAGTGCTGCGTGGAGAGAAGGTAGCCGACAGTAGATGGGCGTACGAATGAGCTGCTCGGCGCGAGTAGCAGAATGGGCACTGGTGCTCGAGTCCTCGAGCAGCTCTTCTCGGATGCGCTCGAAACGGCATGACGTACATTCAAGAGCGCGGCATCATCAAATCTTCGGATGACGAGCAAAAGGGCCAGAATTCAAGCCATTTAAACTCGTTTGAGTGACACCACGAAGTCCAATGACATTGAGTCATCGAGCGCGACAGAACTCGTCTGGACACCGAGCGCGCAGGATCCGTACACAAGCCCCGGAGGGAGGTTGCTGCTGTCGCTACCTATGGAGTTACCGCTCGCGAGCGGCGCCAACGTGAGGTCGCCTCTGTGCTTGCAGAAGTTGTCGTTTCTGTAGTCGAGGGTAGTGAAGCTCGTGCAGTCTTAGGAAGAGCTGGTGCTCACGACGAAGTTGTCGCGATTCCGCTCGCCATCGCCGCTGTTGGTTGGTGTTGTGCTGGATATCTCCACATGCCCCCACGCGCTCGTGAGTGCCTGCTCTTTTTAGTCGAGTGCTTCGGCGGTGCTGCCATCAGAGTGCAATCCTGGCGGTTTGCACCTCGTGTCTCAACGATAGCCCTCATCTTCACGATGCCAACAGCTCCGACACGGGCACCATGCGGAGATCGATCAGGCAAGAGCAGCCCTGAGAGCTGCGGAGCTCCATCTGAGCCGCTCGATGGTTGCCGCTCGCAGAAGTCTGCCTCGGAATCCGCATCCGTGCGCGCCGCGATAGTCAGAGACAAGCATCGTGTCGTATCCTCGAAGCGACACCACTGCCGCTGCCGTGACTTGTGCTCTACATTTGAAAGGGACACCTCTGACTCCGCTCCTTCTCGAAGGCGGATCTCCACATCGATCTCTTCTGGTTTGAGTTTTGCATCGAGCACGGCCTGCCAACTTCGCGTTCCTCTCTGGATCAAGGTGAGCAGATCAAGGCGAACGCTGTCTTGAGTTGTCTCGAGGCCAGCAACTTGAACCTCGACAATGAAATTCAGTTCGCATAAAAACGTTGGCACGCCTCTATTGGTTAATAAGGGGAAAGTGGTGGCCGTTTATTGGTCATAAATGGAGTTCTCCTTGCTAAGAGAAAATATGCCTTCTTGGCCATTATCACATTCACTATCGAGCACACGTCGCCCACAGCCAGCCCCGCCGTCGCCAGTACCACCGCCCCGCCCTCCGCCCGCCTGCACTCCTCTCGCCTCCCGCGCCAGCCATGCCCGCCAGCAAAGCACCGAGTACGTGCAACAGCCGTGCGCGCGCTCTTCTCACCTTCTTTCTCGGCTTACGTATCGTCTCGTGCACGCAGGGTATCTCTTCGGCATGATCTTCGCCTTCGCGGGCTTCATCTTCCTCGTGCGTCCCTGCTCGCTCGCTATGTGCGCGCGCTCGACACATGAGCGCTTCTCTCATCTCACTCTCTCTCCACGTCACAGATGATCGTCGGGATGCTGCTGAAGCTCCAGCCGGCGTTCGTGCACGGCGCGAAGAACCCCAAGTCCACGGCGAACTCATGCTTCGAAGCTGGTGCGCTTGATGGATGCGAGCTGTCGAAGGTGCCTCTCACTCGCGCTCCGTGGCTGACTAAGGATGTGCGCGTCAGGCATGCTCTACGGCGCGCTCTCGGCCGGCTGCTACATCCTCTACAAGCGCGAGAAGGCGCACGCGGGCGACCTCGGCTTCATCGCGGAGACGGCGGCGCGACGCAACTCGTACTACGAGATGGAGGACTCGGAGGAGGAGCTGCCGCTCGCACAGCACATGTCGCCCATGGAGCGCCACTACACGGGCTCACCGCCCGCCGCCCACACGCGAAGTGTATGAAGCGCCGCCGTCCGCAGTCTGTTCGTCCGTCCCGCCGCCGCCGCCGCCGCAGAAGCTCCTGTACATGATAAGCGCCGATCCGCAGCGCCAACCAACGAGACTCTCGAGCGACCGCCACGCCTTCGTCTTCCTGTGCTCTCTCTCTCTCTCTCTCTCTCTCTTTCTCTCTCTCTCTCTCTCTCTCTCTCTCTCTCTCCGCATGAGCTACAGCCTCGCCACCCATTCTGTCTCTAGGCGAATCATACAAAAAACAAGTGAATCCATTCCTCCAGTTGACGCGGATGACGGACAACGACGA
The DNA here is from genome assembly GCA_023333865.1 of Globisporangium perplexum. NCBI lineage: Eukaryota > Oomycota > Peronosporomycetes > Pythiales > Pythiaceae > Globisporangium > Globisporangium perplexum. Next base: position 8,922 of record JAASFS010000685.1, on the reverse strand, counting down.
CGTGGTGCTGCGAGCGGCGGATCAGCGGCCGCCGGCGCACGCGGACGAGCCCGTCTGCGTGGTGCGTGTGCGCGCATCTCGGCATGCTATGCGGCGGCACACTTGGGCTCACTATGGCGGCCACAGCTCTGCGGCCGCTTCGGCGCCTATGTGTGCGACGCGACGGACGAGGACGTGTGCAGCATCGAGTGCCGCGACGCGTGCGTGCGGCGGCGGCGTGAAGCCCACGAGCTGCGCCGACGCCTAGAGATCCGCGTCTCGGTAGCTGGCGACAGCAGCGGTGACCACCGCAAGCAGCAGGCGCCGGCGGAGCTGCTCGCGAGCTTTGAGAGCTGCGCGCAGCTGCCACCAGTGCTGCTCGCGAACATGCGGCGCGCGCGGCTGCAGACGCCGACGCCCGTGCAGATGCAGGCGGTGCCGAGTGCCTTGGCGCGCAGCAATGTGCGGCGTGGTGGAGGGAGTGACGTCGTTCTCTCTCTTCTCGATGACACGTCGCTGACTGCTGCTGCTGCTGCCGGTCTCTCTCGGTCTCTCGCTCTCACGCTCTAGCTGCTCGTGGTGGCGCCGACCGGGACAGGGAAGACGGTGGCCTACGTCGTCCCGACGCTCGTGCAGCTCGTGAGCGCGCGGGACGCGGCGGACGGTCGCCAGCAGCGCGCAGTGGCGATCGTCCTGGCGCCGATCCGAGAGCTCGCGACACAGATCGAGGACGCGACGAAGCTGCTCGCGCTCGGCATCCCGCACATGCGCACGGCGCTGCTCGTGGGCGGTGTCCCCGTGCCGCCACAGCTGCACCGGCTGCAGTCGGGCGTGCAGGTCATCGTCGCGACGCCAGGGCGGTTCCTCGACCTCTTCTCCAACTACGAGATCGCTCCGGCGGCCGCCGACGACGGCGCCGAGTGTGGCGGTGAGGACACCGAACACGCGTTCAGAGCTCCGACGTCGCTGGCATCAGCGATCGTGTGCGTGGTGGACGAGGTGGACATGATGCTCGACGTTGGCTTCCACGCGCAGATCTGCCAGATCGTCGGCCTGCTGCCACCACCACCGCAGCTGCAGATGCTCTTCTTCAGCGCGACGCTGTCGGCTCGTGTGGAGGTGCTCGTGAAGCAGCTCCTGGAGAGCAGCGCGAGGCGGTTGACGACAGGGAACGCGCTGTCGTCAGCTGGCAGCTACGTGCGCATCGAGGTGGGGGGGAAGGCGACGAAGCAGGCAGACGGCCGCAGCGGTGGTGGTGGTGATGCAGCAGCGTCGACCACGTACACTGTGAACGCCAACATCCGCCAGACGGTGGTGTGGGCGGAGGACAGAGCGAAGAAGAAGGTGCTGTTCGACCTTCTCGAGACCAAGGCGGACGAGTCAACGGTACGCGTCGCTCACGAGACCGTTCGTCCGCCTCCTCCTGCTCGCATCCTCACGCTCTCCCTGCCGCGCGCCAGCTCGTGTTCGTCCGGTCGAAGGTCGGCGCAGACATGCTCGCTGCGGCGGTGGCGAGGCGGACGCAGATCCCGTCGACGTCGATCCACGCGGACAAGTCACAGACGGATCGGCTGCTGGTGCTCGAGGCGTTCGTGAACCAGGAGGTGCGCGTGCTCGTGTCCACGAACGTGCTGAGCCGCGGCATGGACCTGCTGCACGTGAACAACGTCGTGGTGTTCGACTTCCCGTCCAAGGTCTTGGACTACGTCCACTTGATCGGTCGCGCTGCGCGCGGGGGCGAGGCGACCGGCAGCGCGCTGGTGATGGTGAACGCGGACGACAAGAGCGTGTTCAGGGAGCTGGTCGAGGTGCTGCGCGCGTCGAAGGCGCTGGTGCCGCGGGAGATCTACCAGAGTCTCGCGGTGGACGCGAAGCGGGAGGCGTTCAAGACGAGCCGATTCGCGGTCGACGAGGCGGCGCGGGCGTTCCGGATCCTCGACAGCGCCACCGAGCAGCAGACGCAGCGGTCGTGGTCCCAATGGTCCGAGCAAGCGCCGAAGAAGCTGCGCCGGTCGTGAGGAACCGGGTGGTTCTCCGAGATCTGAAGGAGTGGCGCGTTCGCCCCAGTGGGTGTGATCGTCTCACGCGCGTGCGATCCGAAGGAGCCACCAGCCGCTCGAGAGTCACGACTGCGGAGCAACGCGAGCGAACGTTGGTCGAGGGAACGTCGGAGCGGTGCGGATCTGCGACTGGATCGGGGTCCCCACGAGCGACTGCGTTCGCGACTTGAGCTTGGACTCGCGCGCCAGGTAGTTCTCGTACGCCACGGAGCCGCGTAGGACGATGGCGTCGTCGTTCGACGCTCTCGCGAGGCGGTTCACGAGGCGACAACACCAGAGCGTGAGCGTCACCAAGCGGCTGAAGTAGAACGGCACGACGCGGACGACGACGTGGTGGCCCCAGACCTCCCCCTGCCAGATGATGCGGTCCGCTGGCCCCGAGTCGCCGAGGATCGTGTGCAGCGTCGTGATATGCCAAAGGATGAACATCGCGACGACCGGGATCGCGAAGCGGATGTGGAAATTGAGCTTGGTCTTCATCATCGGCGTGAGCGCGTCGAGCGTGAGCACCCACTGGATCCACGCCCAGGACGCCGCGACGCCGAGGCAGCGCTGGACCTCCCACTCGTACAAGATGCAGAGCGACGCGTGAATCGACATGAGCTGCACGCCGTAGAAGACGTAGTCGAACGACGTGACGAGCGAGATGAAGAGCCCTCGCTGGTACAGCGTCGCGAACGTCCCCGTGAACGCCACCGTCAGGGCGTATGTCAACGCGCCGTTCTCGAGCACCTGGCGCATCGCGAACGTCGCGCTGTTCGCGTCCGCTGTTCTCGGCGCCACGGATCCGACGAACGTGAGCAGGAAGCCGCCGACACCGCAGGTGTAGAGCGGAAGCAGCAGTAGTATGGAGAACCTCGCCTTGGAGGTGATTCGCACGGGGACGACCGTCTCTCTCGAGTCGAACGCGCCGTAGTACTTGACGTAGCGCATCTGCTGGACGTAGACCGGCTGGCGTCTGCGCGTCGGAGAGGATCTGGAGGCGCTGGCGGGCTGCGCGGACATCGTGGGGGTCGCGTCTGTGGGCACCACGGCTGTGGCGGATCTGGCGGCGTCAGCAGACGTCGCGATAGCCGTGGCAGACTGCGTAGTGCTGAGAAGAGCGTTCTGGGGCTGCGCGTTCATGGTGGTGATCGTGTTAGTGGACTGCTGCGAGCCGAGGAGCAGCTCAGTGCACGGCGTGAGCTTGACGCCGCAGCGGAAGGTGGCGCACTCGATCGTAGGGCTCCGCTGCTTGCCTCTCCGGCGGAAGAGCTTTCGCTTCCGGTAGACGATCTTGAGGAGCAGGATGCTCATGGTGATGAGCCCGTTGCCGACGATGTCCTTCGCGGTGATCTCGTACCGGTTGAAGGTGTTGTGGTATCGCATGATGGTGAAGTCGGTGATCCCGTCGACGCGGCCGAGCATGACGCACACGAGCAGCATGAGCACCGTGAAGGTGCCGATGGTGGCGAGGATGGAGAGCTGCCGGATGCCCCGCAGCTGCGAGTCGATGAGCACGACGTTCTGGAAGCCCGTCCAGTCGAGCAGCAGGCGTGCCATGCGCAGGTCGTTGACCATGACCGCGATCATGAGGTTCGTCGCACCGTTGACGAGGAGGAAGAACCAGAAGTCGTACGTGCGCACGAGCAGCAGTACGACCTCGTAGCGCAGCGTGCTGATGCTGCCGAGTCCCAGCGGCAGCGTCAGGAGCGCGCTGACGAGCGCGATGTAGCGTCCGAGACTCGCCTCAACGAGCGGCACGGAGGTGCTGAAGCCCAAGCCGACGATGTAGCCCGCGAAGAGCAGCTTGTTGTAGCGCGCGAGGAAGGCATCGAGGCGCGTGAGCAGGAACGGCGGCAGGAACCGCGACTTGATCGAGCGCGAGAGGTCGAGCACCGGGAGGCTTCGCGACGGCACGAATTCGTACGACCACTGGAGCGCGTCGACGTCGGCGCTCCGCGGCGCGCTGCTCACCATGCCGCCACCGCCAGCACCATCGCCACCGCCATCTCTTGTATCTGGCATGCAGACAAGGCGGGCAAGGTGAGCGCTAAGTTTGCCCAGTGCAACCGATGTGCACGGATGTACACTCAAGCTGACGTCGAGTGGACAAGTCGTGGTAAGCGCGTTCCGGTGTCTGCGTCACCCCGGATTCGATGTCGCAAGTGGGGAGCAGGGCACGACTGGACTGAGCGGGAGCAAGTGCGTCGGAGCTGGAGCTGGAGCTGGAGTTGGTGCGATCCGATTGCCTCGACTTCCGGGCCTCGCGTCGGTGCCTGCTGGAACCGCCTTCGGAGCTGGCGCGTGGCCGCGAACCGGGCCGTGGTACATGCTGTTCTGGTACGTCACAGCCGCCCGCAAGATGAGCGCGTCGTTGTTGGAGGCTCGCGTGAGCCGCCAAAGGAGCCGCAGGAACCACGGCGCGAGCGTCACGACGCGGCTGATGAGGAACGGAATGACGCGGACCTGCAGGTGGCGGTGGAGGATGCGACCCTCCCAGATCGTGCGGTCGAGCGGCCCCCAGTCGCCGAGGATGTGGTAGAGAATCGAAGTGTGGATGAAGAGACCAGCGACAGCGACGGCCGTGGCGACGCGCACGTTGAAGCCCAGCTTGGACCGCATCATCGGGGTCAGCGCGTCGAGTGTGAGGAGCCAGAACGCCCACAGCATCGACGCGGCAGCAGCGAAGACGACCGGGAGGTAGCGGCTGTAGAGTACGCAGATGCAGACGTGCATGGTCACCATCTGCAGCGCGTAGAAGCCAAAGTCGAAGGACGTGAGCAGGGACTTGAGCACTTCGCGCTGGTTCAATGCCGTGCACGAGACGGTGAAGCATGCGGTGAGCGAGAGCGCGAGGGCGGCGCACACCAGGTTCGCTCGGCGGTAGAGGTCGGAGATGCCGCGAGCGCTGGACGTCTGGACGGCGAGCATGACGGTGGTGAGGTTGAGGACGACGCCGCCGACCGCGCTCGCGTATAGCGGCACGAGGAACCTCCGGCTGAAGAGCGCGTGGGACCGGATCGTGACCGGCAGCACCGTCCGCCTCGAGTCGAACGCGTCGACGCGCTTGACGTAGTTCAGTTGCTGGCGTCGGGAGGTCGAGGACTTGTCCGGCGCGCTCGGATCTGCCGTCAACTCGACCGGCTCCGCGGTGCTCACGAGTGGCTGCACCGGCGTGAACTGGATCCAGCAGCGGTAGATCGCGCACACGACCGTGTGGCCGTCGTGAACCGCGGCGGCGACGCGGTGCTGCCGGAACAGAGTTCGCTTCCGGTAGCTGATCTTGAAGAGGAAGATCGTCATGGTGACGATGCCGTTGCCCACGACGTCGGCGAGCGTGACGTTGTAGCTGTGGTTCTGGTTCCGGTAGCGGAAGACGGAGCGGCTGAAGTCGACGCCGTCGATGCGGTTGAGCATGACGCAGGCGAGCAGGACGTTGATCGTGACGATCGCGATGCTACTGGACGTGACGAGCCGCTTGACGCCGAGCAGCTGCGCGTCGATGAACACGATGTTCTGGAAGCCGAGCGTGTCGAGGATGAGGCGGCCGATGCGCAGGTCACCGAACGCGATGGCGACCGTGAGGTACCCCGCGAGGTTCGCCGTCGCGTAGAACCAGAAGTCGTACGTCGTGTACAGGAGTCGTACCATGTCGTAGCGCAGCGTCGTGAGGCTCAGAAGCGCGAGCGGGAGGCCGCAGAGGAAGCATGCGAGCGACGCGAGGCGACCGGCCGGCGCGTCGAGCACCGGGACGGAGATGTTGAGCGCGAGCGAGGCGAGGTAGAAGACGAAGAGCACGCTGCCGTAGCGCTGGAGGACGCGGTCGATGCGGCGGTCGAGCGCGCGCGGGAGGAACCGCCGCTTGAGCGACACGGAGAGGTTCACGACGGGCTGTGCGTGCACCGGCACGAGCTCGTAGCTCCAGTGCTCGCGCGCGTCGCTCTCCGGCTCCTCCGCCTGCTCGCGCATAGGCAGCTAGCTACCTGCAGACTTGGCACCAATGTGGTCGCGACCCTGATGAAGCGTCTGTCACTCTCTCGAAGGTCATCCACAGACACACAGCAGACTCAAGGGAACATGTACTCCGAGACACAACTACATCTCTGTGTGACTCTGGTCGCTACCGCCGGCGATCATGCCACATCGACATCAGATCCGGAACGCAGCGTCGCCCAACGCCTTGTCGGTCGTGTGCTTGGTGTACTGGTACACACTCTCGGCGGCGTGGTGCAGCCGGGTGATACGGTCGTACAACTCGTCGTTCGATGGTTGCGGCGCCGCACCGAAGTTCGTTGGTGGCTGGCCGTGGTGCGTCAGGTGTGGTGCGGCGTAGTGTGTTGCGAGGTGGTGGTGCATCGCGAACGGCTGCGTGTGGTACGCGGCGGCGGATCGATCGTAGTATCCTGGTGGTGCGGGTAGCCTCTCGTACGCCATCATGTGAGGACGAGAGGCATCTTGGCGCGGAACGGTGGCGCCTCGCACGAAGTCGTCGCGATTGAGCTCGATGACACTGTCACTCCACTCGCGCTGCTGCTGCTGGCGTTGGAGACTACGTGGTGTGCGCTGGTTGCTCCGCATCGAGCGGTGGGGCGATGTCTTCCTCGAGATCGCCAGGGTTTGCAAGCCAGTGATGTTCAGGCGGTCGCTACTCGACGATGCCGACGACGCGGACTGGGCTCGGTGTCCTCTCGATCCAGGTCTCGGAACGAGCCCGTACTCTCGCGCGAGCACTTCTTCGCGCGCCACCTGCTCGGCGCTCTGAGCGCGGAAGGCGGCGTAACACGGCTTGCACACGTTGATCACCTTCGGCAGGACGAGCGGAGCGGAGTTCGAGCGCTTCGCGGCGGCGTTCGGGATCGCCAACTCTCGGTGCTCGCAGCACTTGGAGCACACGCGCGAGGTGCAGAAGAAGCACACAAGCGGTGAGGTGAAGACGGAGAAACTCTTGGAGCAGCTGGAGCAGTAGGCAGCGCTCGCGCGCGAGGCGTTGGGCGGTCGCAGCAGCACATCTTCGTCGCAGTTGCGCAGGCGCTTGGTCACCTCCCAGCCCATCTTACGACTGAGCGCACCGACCTCGACCGCTGCGACGCAGACCATGCTGTTCGCAGACGTGCGTACGCCGACCGCGTCTGGTAGTGTGCCGTTGATCTCGACGTAGCTCTTCATGAACACGTCCACTTGTCCCGGACCATCCTGCCGCAGGATGTAGACGAGCGAGATGCGCGCGCGCACGATCGAGAAGCGCGCCAGCTCGCCGCACTCCGGCAGCTCCACTGAATGCATGACGAAGTAGCCGACCCGCGAGCCGTCCGCGCGGGTCTTGAGCCCAACGCTCTCGACGAACACGAGGTCTCGCTGCCGCACGACTGCGCCGATGATCGGTGAATGGCCCTTGATCGTCCACTTGAGACCGAGGAAGCGAAGCGGCTCGTTCGGCGTCGGACCTCGGATCTCGTACAGGTACCGACAGTCCGCGACCTCGTCATTGACGTATGCAGTCTTGATCTTTGAGTGCGTCAGCGTGGGGGACATCATGCCAAAGAGCATGTCCTCGACCTTGCCGGGCACGCGGCCAACCGCGAGCAGCTTGGGCAACGCTGCGCGCTCCGTCGCCGACGTCGACACGGCTCCGTCGTCCTCGCCGATCGACGACACCGCTGCGGCGGAGAGTTTGGACACGGGCGAGTTGGTATCGCGGCGATCGTCGTCAGATTCGGAGAAGCTGCGTGATGCGATGTCCGAGGACGACGATACGGAAGACGAGCCGCCCGATGACACGTGGCCCGAGCGCTCGCAGAAGACTGTGATGCCGTCGCTCTTCTTGATCTGCTTCCATCGCTTGCGGTCGAGCTGCCGCCCGCGCGCGAGGTTGAAGTCGTCGTACTCGTCCAGTGCCTGGCACACGACGCCGTCCGAGAGCTTCTCGTACGCGGCGCACTGCTCGCGAGAGAGCTCCACGGGCGGGAAGAGGTCCGTGGGCAGCTTCATGGGCGTGGGGTGCCGGTCGGCTGAAAGTCGGACAATGATCGATCGAGGCGTCGGGCTGTTGGAGCTGAAAGAGGTGGAAAGCGAAGTCTCGCGGGTCGGCGATAGAGATCTGGTCCTTCGAGATCCGCGCTGCGCTCTGCTGGCGATGACGTGCGTGTTCACTCGGCCTCCAAGCGCAGGAGCGGGACCGCGGCGCCGCAAACACAGTCACCCGGACGTGTTTCGGCTCGCGCGTCTGTGTTTGTATGATGGTCGCCATCACCGGCGTGCGGTGCAGTCCACCGTATCGACGACACTGCGAGCGCGCGACTAGAAACCAGAAACACGGCCACCGACAAAGATCACCACAGACTCTAGTGCTCTTCAGCATGTTGTGAGAGAGCCCCGACTCCCGTACACTCGACCTGTCGATGCGAGCGCGGCACTCGGAAAGAGAAGAGCGAGTCGACCCCGTGGTCTTGAGGCTCGACAGTGACAATCGGTCAGCTCACACTCACGCTCACAGCGCACAAAGAATCTGGATAACATTGTGTATACTGATAGGAAATTTGACTTGATATATCCGGATTAATTTGTATTTCTGGTCGGGCGATGTTCAGAAAACAGATAAACATACTAGTATCTCTGCTAATTTCTATAAACCAGACGCATAGTTTTGTCAATTCGGATTATAGAAATGTAGGTTCATTGATTTTCTAGTATTAGGCACTGACGTAGACGACATCGTTGAAGCTGAGCACCACACAACACATTGCCCCGATGGTGACGGTGGTGCCGGCGCCGAGCGGCGCGCGCAAGCTCCGCGTGCTCTGCCTGCACGGCTTCCGCACGAACGTGCAGGTGATGCAGGACCAGACGCGCGCGCTGCGGCAGGCGCTCGGGCCGCACGCCGAGTTCGTCTTCCTCAACGGGC
>JAASFS010000684.1:0-13437 GCA_023333865.1 Globisporangium perplexum | reverse complement strand
GACGGGGTCGGGATGTGTGGCACGCGGATCGGCGCGCCTGTCACCACGTGCAGAGGCGCCGCGTAGGGAAGGATACCGACCGGACAGCCCAAGACACCGCGTCCCAGGACCAGTGGCGGCGAGAAGCGGAACCACGAGAGGAACGCCTCCTGCACGCGACGCAGGCGCGAGCCCTTCGGGTTTGGTACCTTGTACAAGCGATCAACGCAGACGAGTGGAGTGTGAGGGAGCGAGGAGGCGAGCAGATGTGACTCGCACTCAGCGCACCTGGTAGAAGAGATCCGTCTCGCCGAAGTTGAAGACCGGCACGATTGCAGTGCCCGTGCTGAGCGCCAGGCGGATGATGCCCTTGCGTTTGTTGAGGATGATGTCGTAGGTGCCGGGGTGCGAGTCCAGAGCCTGCGCGACGCACACTTTGAGCTCGCCATCCGTACCCGCAACACACCAGCCAGCAAAACAAGTTTGCGACCTCTGCAGCGCCGCCCAAGACGACAGCGACCGAGCGGCCGCGCCGCAGTGCTGCGCTGAGCGATCGGAAGCTAGCGTCCACAAAGCCCAGCGCGAGCAGCACGTCCCGCCAGAACGGTACGAAGAAGTTGACGTTGACCTGCGCGCACACCGTTTGTCAGGCGCGGCCCTCCGCGCAGCTCAGTAGCACCTCCAGAGACGCGTCGCACGGTCGCCAGCGCGATGTCGAGGTCGTGATTCTTGCGCGAGAACCCGACGCAGTCCGCTGCCTGCACCACATGCTCGCGAGTCAGAAGAGCTGGCATCACTCCGGAAGCGGCGGCAGCAGCAGCTACTAGCACGCACGAACGAGAGCCACGCGCTGAAGCCCATGATGCCGTGCGGATGGAGGACGAAGAGGAGGGCCTCGGTGCCGTCGAAAGCCTGCTCCTGGTGCAGCGAGATGGGGAAGTAGGAGCGCATCGAGTCCCACCACCTGCGAGGGGGCCACATCAGGTGCGCTTAGGAGAGCCGTTGCGGTGTGCATCGAGACCTCAGCGCAAGGAGCGGACCACGCGCGGCGGAAGGCGACGATCGCCCGGCCCTTGCCGTTGAACGCCGCTCGGTCGATGAAGAACCCCCACATGAAGAGCTACACCATCAACACCTGCATGCTCTTAGTCGGTTCACCGCATCACGCACAACCCACCGCACGCACACACGCACGCACCGCCAGCTCGATCACCCAGCCGTACGGCACGACGCAGAGCAGCACGTAGTTGAGCGAGACGGCGAGTGCGAGCGCTGTCACGAAGAACGGCGAGCCGGCGCGGATCTGTCCGGGCGGATGCTGCGGGGCGGCGCGCGGTGCAGTGCCATCCGCCACTGCAGTGGCTGCAGCTGCTTGAGCCGCCGGCGCCTCTGCCAGGCGCTCGAGCGGAGCTTCCGCGGCGCTCGGCGGGCGGCGGGCGATCGCCATGTCCTTGGCGCGGGAACTTGCGGAGTCGCGGAGAGGACGTCCAGTCATGGCGCTCCGAGGTTGAAGAAGAGCGAGGTGGTCCTGATGACGTCAGTTGGGTTTCAGGCCACACGCCGCCAGACTTCCTTGCTCAAACCTGAGTCTCCGACTAACAACTCGGGATCGATACCGAGCTGAAAGCAACCACGACAGCTGTGACAGCCTCAGCAGTGGCACCCCCAGACACTTTGCGGATGCGGAGACGATCTTCAGCTACGAGCACGAGCTGAACTCCGTTGCAGTTGTAACTCATCCTTGCTGGCGACGACAGAGCGCAGGCAGACGGTTGTTCTCCATCTTGCAGAGGAGACGGCGGATGTTCATCGCGGCATTGGCGTCTCGGTCCACAGGTGAGGAGGATGTTCTCGCGGCTGAAGTGCCTGCGCTTCTCCAGTATCACCACCCGTCAGTCGCTCGCCCCAGTAACGCAAGAAGCACGAAGCACGAAGACAGCAGCATATATTGCGCGTAAGGTCTGGGCTCGGCCGCTCGCACGGTCTTCTACCGCCAGCAGGAGCTCCCTCGCTCTACGCCAGCAACAAGTCCCGCTGGCGCAGCTGATACGCAACTTCCGAGGCGCTCGGACGTGCCTTCGGGTCCACACTCACGCAACGCCGCGCGAGCTCCAGCAGCTTGGGCGGACACGCCGGCGAGAAGCTCACGCTCAGCTCGCCCGACGACACGCCCTGTAGGATCGCGAAGTCGCCGAGCTTCTCGCCCGTGGCTTTGGAGCGCGCGTCGAAGAACGGCAGCTCGTTCGTGTCCAGCTCTGCCAGGATCACCCCGAACGAGTAGATGTCCACCGCCTCCGTGTACAGGATCTCGCCGCGCGCGAGCTCCGGCGCCAACCAGCGCGTCGTGCCCACGCCGGTCGTCATGTCGCTCTCGCGCTTCGCCGCCGAGATGCCGAAGTCGCCCAGCTTCGCACCTTTCTTCGAGTCCACGAGAATGTTGCGCGACTTGAGGTCGCGGTGGATGATCACGGGTGACAGCGAGTGTAGATACACGATCGCGTCGATCGTGTCGAGAGCGTACTTGAGCTTCCGGTCCTGCCACTTCATCGCTCGGTCCGTGTCCAGCAGTGTGCGCAGGTCTCCGCTGTCCATGTACTCGATCACCGCGAGCATGTCCACGAGCTTCGTCCACGCCACGCCGACGAACTCCACGATCCGCGGGTGCTGCAGCCACGCCATGAGCTTGATCTCGCGCACAAAGTCTTCGCTCGCCTCGAACGAGCCCTGATTCTCCAGCAGCTTCTTCACCGCGACCTTCGTGCCACGGTACCGGCCGATCCACACCTCACCGAACGCCCCCTTCGCGATCTTCTTCACGAGCTTGACGCTGTCGTAGTCCACGCGCCAAGTCACGAGCACTTGGTCGTTCGACGGGAAGAGCTTGTCGCCCGCGTCCAGCTCACGCTGGTAGTTGTTGCGCTTCTCGCTGTCGAAGAACAGCGGGGTGTCCTCGTGGAGCTTGCCGCGCATGCGCGCGATGCGCCGCCGCGTGATGATCACGAATATCCCGACCCCCGTGACTGCGACGATCAACAGCCCGATCATCCCCGCGAGTAGGTACGTGCGGTCACTGTGTCCCGACGGCGTCGGGTTCACGATCACGCCGACAGTGGCAGCCGGTGTGACGCCGACCACCCCTCCGGCGATCACACCAGATCTGGACGAGTCTTTCGTCCCGTTCTTCGTCGAGTTAATAGCCGACGGCACGAGCGCCGGCGCCACGGGCTGCTCGGTCTCCACGCGGCAAATCTTGTTGCCTTTTAGGCTCACGAGGGTGCCGGTGTTGCACGACGTGATCGCAGCGAAGTCTGCGCGCAAGTCGGCGAGTCCCGCGAAGAAGTCGAACTGCTCCTCCGACACAGCCGCCAGCTGGAAGCCATTCGCGTTGATAGCGAACGTCGAGAGCGGTGACTTGAAGATGGTGCTGGGGAACGACGTGAGCTTGTTTGCCGAGAGATCCCTGGCCACGCATCCGGGGCGGCATGTTAGCGACGACTGCCCGCCACCAGGCTCCTGTGTGTAAAGCTTCGCCTACAGAGTGTTGAGAGCGGGGAGTGCAAACGAGTAGTTGGCAACGCTGTTGCCGGTGAAGTTCCTGTTGGCGCGCATGCAGTCCGAAGACGCTCTGGTGAGCGCATGCTGGCTGGTGAGGCGGTCAGGATGAGCCGCAAGCAAACGTACAGCACTTGGAGAAGCCCTGACGAAGCGAGCTGGCCGTCTGCCGCCGTGATCTGGTTGAACGCGAGGTTCCTGTGGATGAATTCGGCAGTCAGCGCCTCCGGCGTCGCTACGATGATTGCTGGCAACCGGCTCGCTGCACCAGGAGAGGGGACGCACAGCTTCTCCAGGCGCTCGAGCGCACGCACTTCGTCAGGGATGAACTCGAGGCGGCAGTTCACGAGCGACCTGCAAACAAACAATACGGGGATCAACTGCGCGCGACGGTGGCGAGAGCGCAGTCGAACAGGCGAGCGACGCACAGCGCCTTGACCGTGGCGGGAAGCGAGAGGTTCACGGTCTTGTCCATCTTCCAGTTCGTCAGCGTCCTGCCGCGCAGCGAGGAGGCAACGCAGAATGTACCTGTTAGAGCTGCTGCGAGCGATCCGCCAGCAAATAGCCGCACGTACACGCGCGTGTACTTGTCGCCGGCTTTGAACGCCTTCTTGGGCTCGAAGGCATCGCCGTCGCCATTCCACGAGAGCGCGTCCCCGTCGATGTCGGGTCCGCCGCCAAAGATCGAGAACGCGCGCGCAGGAGCCGCCGCCTGCTGCAGCGAAAGCAGCGGCAGCAGCAGGAGGAATAGCGAGCCGAGACGCGCTGTGCCGCGCTGCGTCGTCGGCATGCTGACGAGAGTGCGCTTCCTGCTTCTCCGCCGTGCGTGGCGAAATGGCCAAGCGATTTGACTCGCGTCCAGTATGAAATCAGGTGGCACCGTACATGACCTGAATACAACGCCGATGTCATGTGGATGTCGCAGCAGGGATGGATACACTCTGTGTGTGCTCCAAGCAGCGCGAGAGTCAAGTAGCGCGAGAGGAATGGAAGCCAAGCCCCGCTCGCTGGCGTCCTGCTCGAAGGGTGGCAGGTCGCCACCGCGACCACACTTGTATTTGCTACCAGTGGACGCGGCGAGTCGCCACGGGCAGAGTATGGCGGCGGCTGGCGGCGGCGGCGGCGATCAACCAGCGACGCCGCCCGCCGTCCTTATGCGCTACGGCTCCAGCGCGAGCCTCGAGGACAAGGTGGCGATCCTGACGGAGCGTCTCGTGGCGCTCGATCAGGCGGACGAGTGGAAGCTTGCAGTGAAGAAGGAACTCGCTGGACGCGAGTACTCGCTCGAGCAGCTTCAGAGCACACGGGGACACCCACTGCCGGAGAACTCGACGCTCTTCGGCGTTCTCGAAAAACTCGAGCTCGTGAGCACCGTCAAGCGCGCCGTCATCGAGCTGCACTACGCCGCCACACCGGCATCCATTGCGACGACGGAGGAGCTGGGCAGACCGGGCGAGGTATTCCTCGACCCCGAGCCGCGGAGCTCCAGCGGCTGTGTACTCGATGTTGTTCTTCACGCACGAGAACAGTGGGAGGCGATCACACGCGACGAAATGCTGCGCTTCGCGAGCGAGACCGGACAGCCGCTTGTTGCTGAGGTTGTGGCAGGAGTCACAGCTTCAGCCGAGGTGCCATTGCAGCCGAGTGACCTATCGAACACAAACGCGTTTCCGTCCGGTGTGAAGGCTCGCAGGCTTGGCGCGCCTCGCTTCCTCTACGACGGGTACGTTCGATGGTTCTGTTTGGCGCTTCATGCGTGCACAAACTGACATGTGTGTTCCTAGAAATGACTTGCTCCACGCCCTCCAAGCCATCGAGCAGACCAACCGTGACGCCATGGACGCCAAAGCATCTACACTGGACTCCTGGGGTACAATAGCAACACTGTGGTGACGACTCCATTGTCGAGAACTGACGACTGTTGCCGCAGGATCGATCCAGCTTCAGCTCTACGTGCCTCCTGCACAGGAGTTCCGCCTCATCTACTCGGAGCTCTCTCCGGTCTTTGGGCAGATCGGTCTCGACGAGCTCTTATCAACTGAGCGGCTGGGGTTCTTGACCGAGAAGAACCGCGTGGGCGACCTCGTGCTCACGCACCAGAGCGTGTCGATGGCTCGCCAATACGCGAAGACGGGTTGCCCGACCAGTCTGCGTCCGCGGGTATGTTTCCTTGTCTTCTAGGCTCTCGGCAGTGATCTTTGTCGAATTGCTTACGACGGTGCTTCTTGTACCATCAGATTTGGGGCCAAGCACTGGGTCAACACTGCACGACGGAGTCGACACAGTACTATCAAGGCTTGCTCGCCCAAGTTGCGAACTGGAAGTACCTCACGGACGACATGTACCTCCTCGATCTCCAGCAGGCGTTCGACAGTTCTGACTACTTTGTCTTCCAAGACCACCTCGAAAGTGTGATCATGGCGTTTACACGCGACACATTTGTGCAGCAACATGCAGTCCAAGTGAATGGGGAAGTTCGAGCACCGAGAGCTGGCGGCGGAGACACTACCGAGCACGACACAGTCGTCCCCCCGAACGGTGTCCTCCCGTTTGGCGGCTTAGTGATGTACGCCGCGCCACTCGCCTACGTCTTCAACGAGCCCGTCGAGATCTACTACGTCTTTCGAGAAATGTATGTGCGGTACTGGAGCAAGCTCAACGCAATCCGAACGGACAAGTCCACGATCCTCGGGCTTTGCAAGCTGTTTGAGGAACTGGTCTTGAGGTCGAGTGCATCGGTGGTGTTTCGTCTCATCTGCATCGGCATCCGGCCGCTCGACATCGCATTCCCATGGATCCAAGGAGCGTTCTCAGGTGTGCTCGAGATCCACCAGGTGCTGTTGCTTTGGGACCGAGTCGTCGGGTACGATTCACTCGAGTTGGTGGCGATCTTCGCTGCTGCACTCTTCCACTTCCGCTCCGATGAGTTGGAGGCCGCGGCAACGAAAGACGACATCGAGGAAGCATTCGCAGAGCTCATCGAGATTCAAGTGGTGCCGCTTCTACAAGAGTATCTGTTCCTGTTGCTCCCATAGCGCCCGTGTATATCGCTTATCGCAGACGGAATGCTTCGTTGGAGTGGCGTATCAAGCGCAGCAACGCGCTTTTCAAGGCTGTGAAGCTGGAGTATCGAGGCAAGGTGAGCACATGATTCGCGCAGTCGATGAACGGCATCAGCGTATCAGAGCTGAAGCTAGTGTCATCGGCATCTTGGTGGAGACCGGCGTCCTCCTCCTCAGCTTCTGAATGCGAAAACCAGACGATCTGGATCCGGTTCCGCGACGCTTGCACCGCCGCATTGCCACCCTTGTTCTCAAGCAGCAGCATTTGCTTCGCAGCAGGAATTGAACCCGCCAGCATAAGAAGCACCAGCTGCTGCTCCTCGACTCCGAGCTCAAGGAGAAACCGCGACCACCATGACCGCATCTCCACCCCCGCATCGCCTCCAACGGCAGTCCAGTCCAGTGCGCGCTCCCAGTTCACGGCGCGGCCATCCAGCAAGTTCGTGCGGCCGTGGAGGAGGACGCGGAACTCTTCAGGGTGAAGCACCTTCAAAACAGACGGGGCGACGTGCTCAAAGCCACCGGCGAAGCTTTGGCCGAGCAAACTCCAGCTTGAGTCGTCTGTGTTCCCCTCCTCCCGTCTATCCCTTGTCTCCAGTTGGTGCCCGAACACACAGCGGAGGAACAATGGGCTGAAGTTCAGGATCCCGCTCAGGGAAACGCTGTACAGCACGAGATGCGCGACGAGCTCGCCCAATAAATAAAAGTCCAGCAGGTTCTCCCGTTGCTCCGAGTGTCTTGGGTGTGAGGTGCTGTCAGCAGGTGTGCCCGTACAGTGGAGGAGGAAACCGGGTGCTATGGCAGACAGTCCACCGACCATGCGAATCAGCATGAACTTGAGGCTGGTGTCGTCCACGCTGTCGCTGACGTCGTTAGTGAACTGCATCGGTGCGCGAAAGGCTTCAGGCTCCAAATGTTGTGCCATCTCCACAAATTGCTTCCAACACGACTTCCGCGAGCTTGAAAACACGAACCGAATTCCCTCGCGAGGTTCCTTGCTTGCTGCTTCTTCAGGGAACGAGTCGGTGCCGATTACCTCGTTTGCGTTGATGCTGGGGCGGAGCTGCCGAGATCGTAGCGCCGGGAAAGCCAACTTGTGCAAGTAGTCAATTTTGTTGTCGAGACGCAGCATGTGCGGCGTCTTGAGGAAAATGCCATCCATACGCTCGATCCGCTCGAGGTCGCACTGACACCAATCGTTCAGCATATCGAAGCATGTCGGGTCCAACACGATCCGTCGCTGCCACTGCCGCACCACGTCTTTCTGCTGGAACTTGGCAGACATGCGGTTCAGTCTCGAGATCTGCTTCGTGAGCTTGTACGAAAGAAACTCCTGGAGGCACGCAGCACTCTCTGCGTGCAGCATCGGAATCCAACCTTGTGCGTCCTTCGCATTTTCCCTCGACCCCGCTCGAAGCAACTCGCGAACACACAGCGCGCGATCGGTTTTTGCAGCAACGTGGAGTACCGTCTCTGAAGAATCAGCTGTAGCTGCGTGGATGTCGACGAACTCGAAGCGAGTCAAAAACGAGACGAGTTCGTGGTTCCCCGCTGCTGCAGCGAAGTGGAGCCCTGTCCATCCGTTTGGCGCGCGAGTGTTGAAGAACAAACCGAGCACGTCGATATCGAGCATCATCTTGACCACCTCCTTCACGAGCCCTGCCGTAGCGGAATGACCGATCTTGCCTCCGGCTGCTTTGCACAACAGCAGAAACGGCGAATATCCGTCACTCGACTTCTCGTGCAGCGTCGTCGGCTGGTCTTGCAAGAGTATCCGGACGATCTCGACTGTCGCGGAGGTGATGGCTCGACAGGCGTAATGAATCGGAGAGTTCCCCTCGAAATCGCCGACGACTGCAAGGCTCCCGTCCTTCATCAACAACTCCAAGCAAACGTCGTTCAGCACCGCAGACTCGAGCAAACAGTGAAAAGGAGTACGGCCCCTCTTGTCTTGATGGTGAAGCAGCTTCGGCTCCTGGTTCAAGAGGTAGTGCACACATCGTCGCTTGCCGCCAAGCACCGCGTGGTGAAGAGGGTTGAGACTTGTGGAGTCCGTCGCGAAGATGTCGACTTTTACAACGTGCACCAAGTACTGAACACATTGCAGCATTCCGGAGCGCGCCGCTTTCATCAGCAGCGTCATGTTCTGTTCCCTTGGGAATCGCCATCCGCCTGTGTTCTCTTGACTCGGGTTGGCGCGCAGCAGCTTGAGCAGCTGCACCGAGTTCTTGCTCTCGCAGCACTGGAACAACCAATCAACGAGTCGTAGCTTCGCTGCCGCACGTCGAGTTCGAGTCGTCAGCGGATCGCAGTTCGAGCATATGTAGCGCGGTGCGATGTCGTCGCTGGAGAGCAAGCCGACACAATCTGCGTGCTCCCAGATGCCGCACTCGTCGTTCCAGCAGTGAAGCCACTTGCCAGCGTATGCTCCAACCGAGTCTGCTCCGCACACACAGCGAATGTCGCCGATGACCGACGATGCGCCCTTGATAGTTTCGTCCTCTGCTGCTTCATCTTCTTCGTCGATGATTGTCACGAGTGCCGTTCTTGATCTAGATGACGAGCTCGAGTCCGGTGTCGACGATCGCGATACCTTCAGTAACACTGCGTCGACGTCATCGCTATCGCTTCCGTCGTCCGGTGCATGCCGCTTCCGCAAGCGCCTGAAATGCCTCGAGGATGATCCGCTGTCTCCAAACGAGCGGTTCTCCTTACTGGCACTCTCGACTGGCGGTTGCCGTCGCAGTTGAGAAGAACCAGAGGGAAGAGGAGATGTTTCCTTTTCGCGGGATACTGGCGCTAGAGCCCGCTCCACAACAAGAGGCTGCACGGGAGGCAGTGTTCCTGGTGTCGAGCGGCTTGCAGACGTGGCTGGAGTCGTCTCCCCCCTCTCAGGTCTGGAGGCACTTTGACGCGAGTCGGCTCGTTTCTGAGCGACACTAGCTGGACGCGATTGCTGCGGCAGATCTACGCTTTGTCCGGCACCTGGAGGATCTTGTCGCTGTTGCTGTTGGAGTTGTTGCTGAAATTGCTGTTGAGGGATGAGTTGCTCCTCCAGTTGTTGCTGCGACTGCTGTCGGATATGCTGCTGCCGCTGTTCCTCGTGTTGCTGCTGCTGCTGTTGCCGCTGCTGTTGATGTTGTTGTTGTTGCTGCTGCTGTTGCTGCTGCTGTCGCCGGCGATGCTGCATTTGCTCTTGAAGTTGCTGCTGATATTGCTCTAGCTCCCTATCTTCTTGCGCCTGAACAGACTGCGGCGACGGTGCAGGCAGTGCAGGTTGTGACTGCGGCATTGGACACTTCACGCCAGGCTTCACATCGGAGCTGTGAGCTTGCTGGTTGCTGGTGGGCGACGCCGAAGAATGCTGACGCGCAATCCCTCCTGCAGCTATCATCGCTCGGCGCTGCCGCAGGTACTGGTAAAACTTGCGAAACTCGTCGTGGTGCAGCCAGAGCTCGACCTCCGTCTGGTAGCTCCGGATGCTCTCCGCGTAGATACGGTCGCGGAATCCCCACGAGTTGATGCTGTTGACGTAGAACTCCTGTAGCAGGTTGGCGAAGTTCCTCTGGAGCAGCTCGATCGGCAGCCACGTCATCATCCCGCTCTTCCAGCGCACGCGCACGAGCTCCCAACTCGTGCTCGCGCTCGCCGAGAAGCACTGCACGAGGTCGAGCACCTTGACAATGTCCCAGGGCGAAATGTTCGGGAGTGACAGGAGCTGCTGGCGCGGGAGGTCCCTGAGATCGAGCGTCGCGCGCACCGTCTGCGTGAAGAGGTCGCCGTCGCTCGACATGACGATGAACCTACGCACAACCACGAATCGCGCGTAGAGCGGCGCTGTGGCGGCAGACGCGTGCACCACGAGCTGCTGCTGGAAGGCGTCGGGGAGCAGCGAGCGCAGGCGCAGGTCGCCCGCTGTCGGCAGCACGATGGCGATGCGCGGGCCGCTCCCCTTAGGCGGCAGCGGCGGGTACGCCTTCGTGCGCATGTCTTCCGCCATGGTTGCTGCTGGTGCGTGGATTGCACGGCGGTCGGTCGATCACCACACACGCGACGCCCGCGCGCGAGCCTGGGTGGCTCCGACAGCGGCAACTCGCACTCTGGCGGCTTTGGTGCACGATATTTCATCAATACACACAAATTTGACTCTGAATTCCTAAATTTCATGAAATGGAGGCTGTGGTTCTCCCCAGCCACAAAGCCGCAAAGCCACAAAGTCACAAGCTCGCCCGCCGGATTTCGACGGGACCAAGTTCCCCGTCCGCCTGCCGTCGAGCGACACCATGGCGAGCGACGGCGGCAGCCAACAGACGGAGGACGCACCGGTGGCCACCGCGCGCATGGCGCTGCGCCGCCACACGACAGGCGTCGTGAGCTTCGGCGACACGGCGGACGTGTGCACCGAGACGGACGATGTGGACGTGGCGCTGCTGCAGCAGGACACGCGCAAGCAGTTCCTGCGCCATTCGAGTGTGCTCTTCGCCGGCGGCGTGGCTGGCAGCATCGGCAAGACCGTCACGGCGCCGCTCAGCCGCCTCACGATCCTCTTCCAGGTGCACAGTATGGTCTCGACGCGCCACACGGACAAGTTCTCCTCGAGCGTCTTCGGGGCTTTCACCAAGGTGCTCAAGAACGAGGGTGTGCTCGCGTTCTGGAAGGGGAACGGCGCGAGCGTGCTGCACCGATTCCCGTACTCGGCGGTCAACTTCTTCACGTTCGAGTCTGTCAAGACCGCGATCATCGCCTACCACCACCCGATCTTCTCGGAGAACTCGTGGACAACCCAGTTCGTGTCTGGTGCGGTGGCTGGTGCAACCGCCACCATCGCGTGCTACCCGATCGACCTCATCCGCACGCGCCTGGCGACGCAGCTGAACTCGGACATCCGCTACCTCGGCATCCGCCACGCCGCGCAGCGCATTCGGGCGGAGGAGGGCGTGCGTGGGCTGTACCGGGGCCTCGGCGCAACGCTTGCGGTCACGGTGCCCAACCTCGCGATCAACTTCACGCTATACGAGACGCTGAAAGCGCGCGCGATCGCGTTCCGGAAAGGCCGTCTGTCGTTGGGCGAAGACGAGTTCGAGGAGGCGAGCCATCACCTGAGCGTCGTGGACACGCTGTTGTGCGGCGGCATCGCCGGCATTGCGTCGTCGCTCGTGACGTTCCCGATCGATGTGGTGCGCCGGCGCCTGCAGATTTCTGGCATCCATGCGACCCTCCACGGCATCCCGCCGACCCCAGCGGGCATCGCGACAGAGCTGCTACGCACGCAGGGTGTCCAGGGATTCTACCGCGGACTCACTCCGGAGCTCATGAAGGTGGTGCCGATGGTCGGCATCACGTTCGGCATGTTCGAGAGGTTGAAGACGGTGATGGTGTTCGAGTGAGGAGGACGCCTGCGATTCCAGCAGAGGGATCCAGGCTGCCGCCGCGAATCCGTCGCGTGATAGCCTCCCCCCACGCCAGCACGAGCTACAAACCGAAGGGGAGTTCGAGGTCGAGACGCAGTTGCTACAATAGAAAATTGTTGTGTTGTGCTCGCGATTTGCGGTAGCGGCGGCGAAGCCAGAGAACGTCGCATGGTGAACAGTTCCGTGTCGCCGTCGCCGGCGTCACCGCCATCTTCGTGCCACGAGAGCAGCTCGACGAGCGCGAGCATGACACGCGGAGAGCTAAATGACAAGACACATTATAATAGGCGCGCCATCTCTAACCGGCAGGTCGAAGTGCCCGAGCGCTGCCGCTGCGCCGCCGCCGTCGTACTCTCCTCACTCGCTCGCTCTCTTTTGCTCACCTTCCCCAGCTCCTCCGGGCTTGGACCCGCGTCGCCGCCTGCTCGCTCTTTCCACTGAGAGGAGAGACGCAGCGCACTGCTGTTCTCGGCGCATGGCGGTCCGCGACCTCGACGACGACGGGTGGGAGGTGGTGGTGGTGGTGGGGAGAAAGATTTTTTGTGGTGCTTTCGGGTTGGTGGTGGTGGTGGAGGGATTCGACGACGGCTTCCTTCGCGCGCGCTCGATCACTCGCTCTTTCGCTCTGGTTGCTGGCGTCATGTACACTTCTTCATTTCGGGGCTCGGGGTTGACTGACGCAGAGGCGCTCGGGGTTGCGTGGCGTTGCGCGACGACACGGTGGCGCGTTTAGATGGAGACGGAGGAGATCTTGGTCGGCCGCGCCGGACCCCACTCGTTCTCCAGCTGCACGTACTCGCCCTCCGGCGGCGGCAGACACACTTCCAGCTCCCACTGCGTCGAGTCGATCTCTTCCGTGTGTTTCCACGTGAGGATCACTGGCGTGCCATCGCTCTTGTCTAGCAGCGAGTTGATCTGCCGCAGCACCTGGCCCTTGGACTTGTTCACCACGAGGCGATGGTTGATCGCGTACAGCGTGTCGCCGACGCGCAGCCCCGTGCTCGCCTCGGCCGGCCCCTTCACGCCCTGCCAGTTCGTCGGGTTCGGTCCTTGCACGCGGTTGCGCGGCACCAGGCGCTTCCCCTCCAGCCTGTAATAATCTGTGATCACGACCTCGGCGTTCTGCATCAGTCGGCTGCCGCTCGTCTTCACCAGCACACCTAGTCGCTTGAACACGTCTTGCTTGCGAATGTTGGAGGGCACCTCGAGCAGCGGCAGCATGCCGCGCGGGCCGATCTGCACGGTCGTCGCGGACGAGGCGCCGTCGCTGCCACCGAGCCGCACCTCGGTCTGTCGGTCGTGGCTCAAACTCGTCGCGTAGATAGGGCCGACGTAGAAGTCGCCACCGCCTGGCAGCCCGCTTCGCGACCAGCTCTGCCCCATGGTCGACTGCTTGTTCGCTCGCGGCGATTCGTCGGGGGAGGGGGGGGGGG
>JAASFS010000683.1:0-13438 GCA_023333865.1 Globisporangium perplexum | reverse complement strand
GAAGCCAGTGACGCAACGAGCCACCGCTGTGCGCGAGGTCTCTTCACGTGCACACGTGTTCAATCGAGTATGAACCTGGCGTGTGCTCTCTTGCGCAGCTGCCTACAGTGGCGAGGTGGCTTTCTGTAGCACAGCACCTAAATTCAAGAGGTCAAACTGAAGTCCGATGCCGCGTGGCGCGCCGCGATCCTTATCCGGGTCCGGTGTACCTCAAAGTGCATCGAGGACATTGAGAGCACTGATGAGCTCTCGACGCACTCGACGCTCTTCTAGCAGCAGCAGCACACGCTCGATTCGCACAGCGCCTGAATTCACACTCACGACATCTTCGCGCACGTCTCGCTCGCTTTTCTGCTCGACACGCCCGCCGGCGAGGCACCAGCTACTCACGACCGACAGTCGACTGACTACCACGGGAGAACGTCGCCGTTGTGGTCGAGGAACGCGCCGGTGTCCGCGAGCGTCAGCCCGTCGATGACGCCGATGAGTCCTCTCGCGCTTGCCTCGGTGCTCATCACGCCGAGGTAGCCGTTCATGTCCGTGGCGACGTAGCCCGGGTGCAGCGTGAACGCCGCGATGCCGTCGGGCGCCAGGTCCACCGCGAGGCTGGCATTGAGCATGTTGAGCGCCGCCTTGGACGCGTGGTAGCTGTAGCTGCCGCACACCGTCGTGCGCTCGATGCTGCCGGAGAGCGACGAGATCTGCGCGACGGCCGCCGCGCCGTGCGCCGCCACCGCGCGCTTGAGGTGCGGCAGGAAGGCGCGTGTGACGAGCAGTGGCCCGACGGCGTTCACCTCGAACGTGCGCATGAAGTCGCTCTTGGTGGCCGTAGAGAGATTCTCGCGCACGAGGACGGCAGCATTGTTGATGAGCAGGTCGACGTCCTCGCCCTCGAGCTCCTCGGCGGCGCGCAGGATGGACGCCCCGTCCGCCACGTCCAGCGCCACGAGCGCGTGCAGCGGCAGCTGCTTGAGCTGCGCGCAGAAGAGAGAGAGAGAGAGAGAGAGAGAAAGTGAAGGAGAATGCGTATGTCAGCATGGAGCGCGCGAGCGGCGGCCGCTGGAGATCCGAGAGAGGGCGACCCCGCAGGCGATCTTCTCTTCACTCCTCCTCCTCTGATCGACCGCCGATCCTACACCGAGTCGCCGGGAACCACACACCTGGTCCGCGTTGTGAGGATCGCGCGCCGCGCCGATGACCTTCCAGCCGCGTGTTATGTACTCTCGCGCGAGCGCGAGGCCGATGCCGCGCGTGGCGCCGGTGATCAGCACGGTCTTGGCCATCAGAGATGCTGGGATGCTTGCTAGCGCAGAGATCCTGGGTTATTGCGCTATCGGTACGATCCATTGAAACCGTTGCGCGCAATCACAGCGCGGCCGACCTCGAGTTCACGTCCCACTTCAACGTCGAGCGCTTCAACCTTGCCACACACCACACACCACACACATGCACTCGCGGCATCGCTCTCCTGCTCCGGCGAGCGCGACTGCGAGCGTATGGCGCCTCTAAAGGTGAGTCCTCGCGTATGCATTGTGCAGCACGCATCCACTCTCTCGCTCTCCGACTAGCTATTCCTGGTCCACACGTCGCGTCCTCAGGACGCGATCCGTCCGCACACAGTCCGCAGCCCGCAGGTTTCATTGCTCCGCTGTTGCTCAACAGCTACCGCTCACTGCACTCCGCGCTCGCTCGCTCGCTCGCTCACTCTCGAATTCGCTCTCGGACGCTCCAGTCTCGACCTTCCTCCCTTCCTTCCAGCTCGACCCTCCTTCCAGCGTCGCGCGCTCTCTTGCTCTCGACCACACCAAACGCGCACCAAACGCACCAAACGCTCGCACGCACGCGCCACTCCCAACAAGATGGCCGCCACCGCTGGATACAAGCTCTTCACGCCGCTCACGCTGGCAGACGGACTCACGCTCCAGAACCGCGTCGTGCTCGCACCGCTCACACGCGCGCGCTCCGACCCGGTCACCCACGTGCCAAACGAGCTCAACGAGGCGTACTACGAGCAGCGCGCCAGCGCGGGACTGATCATCACCGAGGCCGCGTCCGTGTCGGAGCAGGCGCATGGCTGGTTCGGCGCGCCAGCTCTCTACAACGAAGCGCAGCTCGCCGGGTGGAAGAAGGTGGTCGACCGCGTGCACGCCAAGGGTGGCAAGATCTTCTTCCAGATGTGGCACATCGGCCGCCAGGGCCACCCGAGCCACAACGCACAGAACGACCTCGTCTCCGCCTCTGCTGTGCGCCTCGAGACCGGCCACGCCAAGAACAACAAGGGCGAATACGTGCCGTACGAGACCCCGCGCGCGCTGCACACGGACGAGATCCCGCTCGTCGCCGAGGACTTCCGCAAGAGCGCGGAGCTCGCCAAGCGCGCGGGCTTCGACGGCATCCAGCTGCACTCGGCGAATGGCTACCTCTTCGACCAGTTCTTCCAGAATGCGACCAACAAGCGCACGGACATGTTCGGTGGCAGTTTCGAGAACCGCGCGCGGTTCCTCTTCGTTGTCCTGGACGAGCTCAAGAAGGTGTGGCCGGCGAGCCGCATCGCGGTGCGCTTGTCGCCGAACGGAGGCTTCGCCGACATGGGCGGCGAGGACAACGCCGAGTTCTTCACGTACTTGATGGAGCAGTTGAGCACCATCGGGTTGGCGTTCGTGGAGATCCTCGACGGTTTCGGCTTCGGGTACCACGACAAGGGTCGGTTGCTCACTGCGTTCGACGCGAAGAAGGCGTTCAAGGGGGTCATACTCGCGAACGGCAGCTACGCGCGCGACACGGCCGAGGGCGTGGTGCGCAGTGGCGCAGCGGACTTGGTCTCCTTCGGCCGCGTTTTCATGTCGAACCCGGACTTGGCGGAGCGGTACAAGAACGACTGGCCGGTCGCCGCAGAGCCTCCGTACGAGCACTGGTGGGACCCGAGCAAGGGAGCGGTGGGGTACACGGACTACGCGCCGTATTCGCCAGCGATCGACGGTGTAGCCGTCTCCGAGTAGTAGCAGAGCAGTGGAGAGAGCGTGGTTGATGGAGTAGCGGCTCTCTTCGCTTCTCGGCATCATGGGAACGACAGGCTTGATCAAATGCAAGGGTGTTGCGACGCCACCGCAGTGCATCGACTGCAGTCAACTCCATCTCGTCCACCAGCGTCGACTTGGGCGTCGTTCGTCAGTGTGGCAAGTGACGCCTGCGCTGTCCCTAGTCAACTCGTTTGCTCGTCTTGTCCTCTACGATCTGTGCCGCGCCACACCGAAAGGAAAGTTGTGTCGACCTGCTTGAAGCAACACACTCGTCGGTGTCACTCGGTGACTCGATGGAGCCCAACAGACTGTATCCGAGTCGGATCGCGCTCGCCGATGGTCGGACGCGCTACCAGAGTCTGGAACGAGTCTTCGGACTAGTGAGTCAGCGCCGAGATTTGTTCATGGTACCTCGAGACTCCGTCTCAACTCGTCAGCGTGAAGTGTGTAGAGGAGGAACCTCCTCGCGTCCCACGGTTCTGCCATCCAGCCGCAGCAGCGAAGGTGGGTGCAACGACAGTTCTCCCCCCTCCTCGCAGCCGCACTATCGGCGCGCAGGCACGCGGGACAAGAAGATCGAACTGATGGAGGCAGCGAGGATGAGTGAAGCGAGTATGCGCTTGTACTCATCGTGTACGCGGGTGGATCTGTGTCTGTGGTACTTGGAGGAAGAGCGACGACAACTGCGACGGCCGCGGCGTTAGATCCACATGCTCCGCACAGCGATAACCTTGCCGTCGCTCATGCGGAACAGCGACACTCGGTAGGTACCGTCGTCGCTCCCTTCGATGAAGAGCGACTCGCGAATGCGCTCGTCGTGCAGATCGTAGTCCGAGTCGTCGTCCGAGTCGAAGCGCGGGGCGTCCTTCGCGAAGTACTTGCTGGATCGGACGCGGCTGTCGTACTCGCTCGTGTAGCTGTCGACTGACGAGCAGCGGCGCCGGAAGAGGTCGCTCTCGCTCTCACTCTCGCTCTCACGCTCGCTCGCTCGCTCTCGGTGCTCGTCACGCGTGGCCACCTCTCGTGCTGGTGGATCCGAGAGCGAGCGCGAGCTGAAGTACGACATCCGGACGCTGATCTCGCTCTCGCGCACTTCCGCGTTACTCAGGAGCTGTGCGCGCAACCACCGAAGGTCTGCCAGCATGTCCGCGTCATCGTGACGAGGCGTGGGAGGCGTGGTGCCGCTCGGCGGTGACGAGAGCGACACGCGCTGACATCGAGGTGCTCGGCGGAGATACGGGAGCCACACACCCGACAGCAGCACACTGCTCTTCGTCGCGCATGCGTTGCGGATCAGCAGCGATGTCTGTTGGAGGCGGCTTCTCGTCTCCGCCCACGAGGGGAAGTGGCGCGTCGGCTTCCGCTCGGCGTCAGCTCCTTCCGGATCCGCGGCGTCACCGTTTGGAGCTGATCCCGGAGCGCCATCCGTGCGGACGTGTTCCACGATTTGGCTGTTGGGGCGAGGAGGCATCGAGTCGTCGTCGTGGATGCTCTGCGCCGACGATGTCGTCTGGCTCGGGTCCTTGCGCTCCTCCGTCGTCTCACTCGCGGACGCAGCATCAGTGTTGACGCCTCGGAAGCTCGCGATCTGGCTGCACACTCGCTGGAGGTAGCTCCGCTGCTGCTGCTGCTGTGGTGGCGACTCGTCCGTGCTTCTGCCTCCGCTTGCCCGCGTGATCTTGAACTTCGCGAACCGCATCATGACTCACGAGCAGCTTTGGCGCTTGGTGTCGCTCTGCTTCTCTCTTGCGCGGTGGTGACTCTCGTCTGTCGGCTCCGCTCCGATCGGCGACTGTGTGGACGCACTCGGACGTCGCGTCGACTGCGAATAAGACGAGCAGCACCGACGTCCGCATGCCGCCCGCACGCGCACTCGTCGGCCTTTCTGAACAAGAAGCCGCCGAGCAACAAACGCGGTCCGCCAAGCCACCTTGGTCCCAAACCTGCTGCTTCCTGTGAGTGTGTTCGCCTACTCGAGACTCGCCATCATCGCCAGCCGCTTCGCCCGGACTTCGAGGACGCTCGGCAACGGCGGGTCCTCGTCTAGCAGCTTCGCGACGTCGTCTCGGCGACTCTGCGTCTCGCGCTCGTTTGGAGACGCTGAGGTGCTGACCGTGTCCACGACGATCTGCTGCTTGCTCCGCCGCAGCCCTTCCTCAAACTCCTCGGGCGAGATCGTGAGCAGCGAACCGTTCACCTGCTCGAGGAACGCCACGCTGGACACCAAGTGCGTGAAGAAGTAACCCGGCTCCGACACGAGCTTACTCGGGTTGCGGTATTCCAGGATGTAGTTCACGTTGCGCTTGAGCTCGCTCGGGTTCGCCTTGAGCAGCAGGTAGATGAGTCCCGGGAGGAACTCGTCCGCCGACGGGAACCGCCCGTCAGCACACTGGCTCGCGAGCAGCTTCGTCAGGTCCTGGCACACGCGCAGCACACAGTCCATCTTGCGTCGCGGGGACATGTACAGCGAGAGCTGCTTGAGCTGGGCTGTGAGGCGGTACCACTGGAGCTGCAGCTCCTCCGATGCGGGCGGCGGCAGGTCCAAGTGGTGGAAGTCCACGAACGCGAGCGACTGCAGGCGCTCGTGCAGCTTGCGGTCCTCCTGCTCCGCCTGCGGGGTCGGCGTCAGCGCCTTCGCGTACACCTTCTCCATCAAGAACGCCTCGAGCACCTCGCGCAGCAGGTCCTCGCTCCACGCGTCCGAGCCGCCAAGGAACTCGGTCGCGTCGTTGTTGTCCGCCAGGTCCATGTACTCGAGCAGCTTGTCGTTGTGGCGCAGCTGGCGCACGAGCTTGTCGACGAACGCCTGCACGTGGCCGCCAGGGCGATCGCGGGCCGCGCGCTGCCGCAGCATGTGCTTCAGGTCCCACGCCG
This sequence comes from Globisporangium perplexum, assembly GCA_023333865.1. Lineage (NCBI taxonomy): Eukaryota > Oomycota > Peronosporomycetes > Pythiales > Pythiaceae > Globisporangium > Globisporangium perplexum. The sequence continues at coordinate 7,544 of JAASFS010000683.1, read as the reverse complement.
TGTCGAAGCGCTTGACGAACGACTGGATCTGGTACACGAGCTCCGCTGCGCGCGGGTTCTTGAGCACCGCGATGAGCTCGCGGAACGCCAGCAGGAAGACCATCTCGCGGTCGTCGCCCGTCAGGCGCTGGTGGCGCACGGGCGACGCGATCTCGTGGCCCTGCGTGCGCAGCCATTTGCGCAGCAGCGCGTCGTGCTCGAAGAGGTCCTGGAACACGGAGCGGTACTGCGGCTTCTCGCCGCGCTCGTCGTCCGGAGCGCTGCTGCTCGGACTCAGGAGCGAGTTCGGGATGATCTGCCGCTTGAGCTCGTCCAGCGAGCCGACGAGCGTCTGCAGGTCCGCAGCCACCGCCTCGAGCGCCTGCTGACACTGCGGTGGGATGCTCGAGCCGGCGCGCGCGTGCGGCGTCCAGTCCCCGGCCACCACCCCAGAGCCCGAGGCGCCGGAGGTCGAGCCGTCGATCCAGGACACGCGATTCGCACGCGCCGCCAGCAGCAGCTCGCGCCGCCGCTGTTCCGAGAGGACGTAGGAGGGGGCGGGGAGCGCAGGGGGAGCTGTCGCGGCAGTGGGAGTGCTGGTCGCTGCTCGCGCGGACGACGTCGCCGTCGCCGTCGCCGTCGCCGCGGAGCTGCTCGCGCTCTTCCAGAAGAGCATCTTGTTCTGTTTTGATACTGCATTGCTACTTAATACCGTTGTTGATACTTTTGATACTCACTTGCGAACTCGACGACGACGCACAATATGGCGCTGCTCGGAAGGCTGCTCATCGCCGTCGGCTCGCTGCTGCTGCTGCACGCCGGCTACTACTCGGTCAAGTGTGCGTCACCTGCCTCCCTCCCCCTACTCCCCCCTCTTCTCTACCTCAACCTCCCGCCTTGACGCTCTCTCTCTCTCTCGCTCGCTCTCTAGACGCCGAGTACGTCAAGCTGGCTGAGGTCACGGACGCCAAGCTCCCGCCAACCGAGGTGTGTCGCCCCCTCCCTCCCTTCCTCTCAATGTGTATAGGAGCGTTTGTATGCTTGTCAGCCAGCTCACACGCCCGCGTACGTCGCAGGTGGTTCTTGAGCTCGTGCTCGCGTTCGCGATCAGCCTCGCGGGCGTGCTGACGGCGGCCGGCGAGCTGCTCCCCATCCGCTCCAACAAGCGTCTGCACGCCAGGTGCGTTCTCGTCCCCGCGTGCGCAGCACTGCATGGAGGGAAATTGAGCCGGGGGAGGTGCTGCGCAGGTCGCTCGCGACCGTCATCTCGAACCCCGACTTCCACGTGTTCAACCACCGCGGCAAGGCGCTGCACAAGCGCATCGCCTCATAGACGGACGCTGCGGGCGGCACTGAGGACACTCTCTCTCTTGAGCACACACACGCCAAGCGTACATGGAAGGCGTCTCTATCGTCCATAATAAGTTCTATCGGCGCGCTCAGTCGCTCATCTCGTGCCCGTCGTCGTCGTCGTCATCGTCGTCATCGTCGTCGTTGTCGTCGTACTCGTTCTCGCTGAGCTCGAGACCCTCGTACGCCTCCTCGTCGTCCTCGTCGTCGCCCTCGTCGTCGCCAGCACCAGCGCCGGTGCTGCCGGCCGCGTCGGCGCCGTCATGCTTGCGCTTCTTCGCTGCCGGCTCTGCGGGCTTCGGCACGTCCTTCACGCCGTCGTTGCAGAAGAGCACGGTGTTCACGCGCTGCTTCACGTATACCACGTGCTGGTACTTGCGCGTGTTCACGTTGAAGACGTGCACCATGCGGTCGAGCCCCACGGCCGCGACGTACGGCAGCGTCGGGTGGCACGCGAGGTCGCGCAGCGCGCCGACCGGACCCGTGCAGCGGCCCATGTGCTTGAGCGTGCGCAGGTCGAGGATGTCGAGGTTGCCCGCCGTGTCGGCCACGAACACCTGCGTCTCGTCCGGCGTCACGCAGATCGCGTTCACGGGGTACTCCCCGAACTTGACCTCCTGCACCGGCCGGCGCTTCGTGTTCGTGTCGTAGATGCGCACGTGCTGGTAGCCCGTCCCGACGACCGCGCGGTGGCCGTTGCTGCTGCCCTGCGAGAGAAACTGCAGATCCTTCACCCACACGGGCACGCGCATGTCAAGCATGTCGTGCGTCACGTTCTTCGCCTTGAACACCGCCTGCTGCGTCTCGAGCGACCAGACGCTGAGGTCGCGCTCCTTGCCGCCCACCGCGATGTGCGTCTGCGCCGCAGGCTCCACACGCATGCGACAGATGTCCGGACCGACGCTGAAGCTCGCGGGCTTGGCCGCGCCGCTCAACGTGCTCGTCACGAGCACGTCGCCGGCGTCCGAGCAGCGCACGACCGAGCCGAAGCGCTGGAGCACGCCCACACCCACACTCTTGCCCGCGGGAGCGGCGAACTCCCAGATCGGCTCGCGCGCCGACGCCGCGGCGCTCTTGCCGTGCGCGCTCGAGTAGCGCTCCAGCGCGCCGCTGGCACGCGCCACGACGAGGCTCGCGCGGTCGCCCACCGCCTGCGTCTCGTCCGCGTACCAGCAGGTGCTCTGCACGGCGAGACGGCGCGCCTGCGGCTGCTGGCGGCTCGAGAGCACGTGCTGCTCCTGCGTCTCAAGCTCCACGGACTTGAGCAGCCCCGTCTCGTCGCCGATGAGCACGCGCATGATGATGGAGCTGGAGGTGGTGCTGAGAGCTGGAGGTGGTGCTGGTGCGTGGAGATGACAGGAAGTGGTGTCGTTTGACTGGAGGAGCTCTTCCTCGGTTTTTATCACTATCGGTTGATGTCTGTTCTGGTGGTTTGCATACTTTGATCAAGTCAAACAGTATCGCTTGGTTCGAGTATCGAAGAGATTTGATAGTGATGAAACACAGGTAGCAACTGTTCGCGTCAACACCAAAAGCGAGCTTGAAGCTCACAACGGATTCCGACACACATCCGGCACTTGGACGCGCACGCTCGCCGCTCTTCTCTCTCCCTCTGTCTCCAGCATTCGATGGCGATCCGCGACGAGCTCGTGACGCAGGGCGTGCGCTTCCTGCAGCACCCGAAAGTGCAGGACTCGCCGCTCTCCGAGCGCCTGCAGTTCCTCGAGAAGAAGGGGCTGACGCCACAGGAGATCGCCAAGGCGCTCAAGCTCAATGACGAGCAGAACGCCGCGCGCGCGGCGCAGGCGGTCGCGTCCGTGGTGCGTGCCGTGCGAACTCTTGTTGTTGTTGCTGATTGCGTCCCCCCTCGCAGCGACTGATGCGTTGGTTGCGACGGTCGGCAGGCTGGCGCAGCAGCAGGCGAGCGCCTCAAGGGCCGCATCGGCGTCGTGGTCGGCGGCAACTCGGGCTTGGGCCAGCTCATCGCCGTGCGCCTCGCGAAAGAAGGCGCGACGCTCGTGGTGCTCGACAGCGCGAGCGGCGCGGGCGAGAAGAGTGTCGTAGAGCAGATCGCGGCGCTTGGAGGGGCGGCGCCGCCCGCCGCGCTCAAGCAGGGCGACCTGCACGCCGCCGCGTTCGTCGACAGCGCGTACGCGGACGTCGTGAAGGAGCACAAGCGCATCGACTTCGTCGTCAACTGCGTGCCGGCGCCGAGCGGCAGCGGCAGCAAGAGCACAGCGCTGCACGAGACCTCGGAGCAGGAGTGGGACGCCGCCATGAACGTGTCGGCGAAGGCGGTGTTCCTGAGCTGCAAGCGCGCGGTGCAGACGATGCTCGCGCAGGACAACAGCGAGGTCCGCGGCCGCATCGTCAACATCTCATCCATGTACGGCATGGTGGCGCGCAAGGGCCACTTCACGTTCGGCGTGAGCAAGTCGGCGGTCGTGCAGCTCACGCGGCAGCTCGCGGCCGAGTACGCGGCGAGCGGCATCGTGTGCAACGCCGTCGCCCCGGGCTTCATCGACGACTCGGTGAGCCGCGACGACTGCCTGGCGCCGGCGGCGACGAACCGCATCCCCGCCGAGGCGCCGGGCAAGGCCATGGACGTCGCGAACGCCGTGCTCTTCCTCGTCTCGGACGACGCGCGGTACGTCCAAGGCGTGAACCTGCTCGTGGACGGCGGCGCCATGGCCACGTAGGCGAACAGTAGCAAATGAACAGCGTTGAGGAGGTTAACAGCGAGGCGGTGGAGGGGAGTGGGGTCTATGGGGGACAGCAGCAGCAGCCGATGCCGAGCAGCTAGAAGCGTCCGTCCGTGAACTGGTGGATCGCGTACGAGAACGCGGCGAAGCCTGCGCAGCCCAAGCACTGCGCCTGTGTGTGCAGAGCGCGAGGCATTAGCCAGTCGCAGAGCAGGTCGCGTGCCGCCTGAGCTCACCTGGATGCCCTGGCCGGCGGCGAGCGCCGCGCCAGTCGCGCAGCCTGCGATGAGCTCGTTGCCCACGTCGTGGCGGCCGCGCGCCTTCTCCGCCGCGCACTCCAAGCCCGCGAACATCCCTGGACGCCCGGTACAACTCGTCAGCTGCGTGATCCGCTCACTGACTTGCGGAGCATGCACGGTGCCACACGCACGCACCAGAGATGACGAGGAAGTTGTTGCCCCAATACCGCATCTTGCCGCCCGTGACGCGCCACGCGCCGACCATCTACGTACGCGCCGAAGCGTTAGCAGCAGCGATTGTGGCGGCTGGCAGCCCGCGTGAGGTGGACGCACCGACTCCCGCCAGGGCACCTTGGGCAGCTCGCGCTGGCCAGGGAGCGGCACTGGCGGCGTGATGCCTTCGTAGCTGCCGAGCACGAGCCCGAAGAGATTGCCCATGCCGTAACCTGCACACATCATCCTGTTACCTACCGAACAGCGGCAGCATGCAGCATGCAGCCTCCAAACCACCGAGACGCACCCATGGCTGCCGAGAGCAAGAACTTGCCGGCACACGCCTCGAGCAGCGGGTTCGGCTGCTGCGTCTGGAGGAACGCCGGCGGGTATGCCGCCAGGAAAGGAAAGAACTGCGTCTCGCGCGTCAGCTGCTGCAGGCTGCGCGGGAAGAGGAAGAGGTTGGGCGGCGCGTCGCCGCTCAGGTGCTCCACACGGGCGCCGAGGCGCGCGTTCGCGTCGCCGTCGCCGCCGATGCGATCGCCCTCCATTGCTTCGAAGCGTCTGGAAGATGTGTGTGGCCCACGTCAGCATCGCGGTCACTATTTCCTCCGATCCGAAAGAGTGCCATACTTGTTGAAGCTATCCTTAGTTCACTTTACTCGCTCCTCTCGTCGCGAGCAGGAGATCACGATCCTCGATATCGATCGACGCCTTGAGCGAGCAGCGATGACGGCCGTAGCGCCGTTCTGCAACGCTGGGCCGCACGCACCAGATCATCCAGAGGTCCGCGCGACGCGAGCATCGACCGAGTGTGTACTTGATTCGACGACAACACTACTCCCGGCTAAGCTGTTCCTCACGCCGCTCCAGTTCGCGCTCATATGGATCGTCGTTCTCGCTCTCCGCCTCGCTTGTATCTTGTACCTGCTCGCGTTCAGTTTCGCCAGTTTGGCGCTTGCGGCGCCGCAGATGGAGTACTATGCGTCGCTGCTCGCTCCGTCGTCGCTCTCGGTGCTCCTCGCGACTTGGTGGAGTGCAAACGCGATCGCGCTGGCGCATTTCTACAAGATCGCGAGAGCGGTGGTGCACTCGATACAAGCGAAGGAGCTCTCGTTCTACGGACGCCAGACGAGATCACGGACGGGCAAACACATACAACGCGCGAGAACTCGCTTCCAGATGCGCGTACCCTGTGCGACGAAGCACTTCTCCTGGTTGTTCGGACGCAAGGGCTTCTTCGGCGTCGAGAGTCGACACTTCGAGACGGTTTTCCTCGCCCGAGAGCTGCTCGAGATGGTCTCCCAAAGCGTTCAGGCTTACAACTCCAGCATGCTCATCGCGAGACACTGGCTCAACACACTCTTCGTCGCGGTCGTCTTCGTCAACTCGTTCTCGACACCGACCGTCCAGCACTTCAACAAGCGATCGCAAGCGCACAAGCGGCTAGCGTGTCTGACAGCCGACTTGGCGCTCGACGCCATGACCTCGATGGTGATCCCACTGATCGTCATAGTTCCGTACGCCCGAGCGTTCGACTTCAGTAGATTCACGATTGACAGTGTGATCCTCTACGACGTCCCGCAGTACGTCGGTTTGGTCATGGAGATGCGCCAGGTCTTCACTCGGAATGTCTTGGACCTCCTGACAACCATAGTGCCGCACCTGAGCATCTTCTCGTGTCTCGGAGGTATCCAAGCACTGCTCCAGCCGATGCGAAGGATTGAGAGTCTAAACCCGATCTCGCAGATACCATCGGCGATCGATCTCAAGCCATCAGCTTTGAAGCACACCCTGCGGCATGTGAAGCTTCGAGTGGTCATTCACGTCGCATTCTTTGTGTGGGGCTGCGCCATCGTCGTGATTCATCTCGCTGCGACCTTACCGTCGTATCAAGTCGAAGACCCCGGTTGCAAGCTTCTGTATCGACCCTGGTTCTCCACCACGTACTCGTGCTCCGTGTACGAGTACAACTGCTACCGTCAAGACGTAGCGAGCCCCCCGAAAGACAGCTTCCTCACGTTCCTCGACGCGAACCGATTGTCGGCGCTGATCTTCTCGCACTGTTCCGAGCTGATCGTTCCAATCGCAGTCCAGCGATTCCACAACTTGGTCGGGTTCGAAATCTGGAACTCGACGATCGCCTCGTGGAGCATGGACGCCGGACTCACACAGACAAACCATCCGGTTATGACGTACGTGTGCCTCGTTGGTGTCAACATGACCGGGATCCCCGACGGCTTGCTCTTCGACCTCCCCCACGACCTCTACGATATCGAGATCGCGAAGAGCAATCTCTCGTCCGTGCCCGATGATCTCGACAAGCGATGGAAGCGAGTAGGCGTCGTCTTCATCGAGCACTCCCAGCTCACGAGCGTGCCGGACGCGCTCTGGCGCATGGAGATCTCGGAACTGTCGCTGATCGGGAACCGCATCACTAACTTCCCCAGCTCAGCGAACGCGATCGCAGGAGGTCGGTACTTCCACCTCTCGGTCGGAGGCAATCCCATATCAAGCTTACCAGAAAACATCGGGGATATAAGCAACCTCGACTTCGTGATGCTCGAGCGCACGCAGATTCGAGTGCTTCCAACGTGGATCTCCCGAGTCGAAGCGTCCATATACCTTCGCGATACGCCATTCTGCGAGGTGAAGTCCGCCACCGAGCTAGAGCACGCGTTTTACACACACGCCGTCATCACCTGCACAGAATCCTACCCGAACACTGACGGCTGCTACCCGCTCGCGAAGATGCAAGCCTTGCAAGCGCCATGAGGACCAAGCCTTGTCGACCCAGAATCCCCAGCTACGCCACATCAACGAGCTAGCCGCAGAGATGGCGACTAACACGAATACGATCATCAAGACTAACCTGTACCAGCGTCTACGGCACTTTGCTCGCTTCGGCTTCGACGGGACAACTCGCGACTCCAAGTCTACTGGGCAGCTCGTCTCCAGTGTGATCAAGTCGCGCGGACCACGAACGCTCGAAGAGCACCGATTCCTTCAGTGGATCGGTGGCCGACCCCCACGGACAAGATCGTGCTCGAGCGGCTGCCGT
>JAASFS010000682.1:0-13439 GCA_023333865.1 Globisporangium perplexum | reverse complement strand
GGAAGCTGGAAACGAGGCTCGTTGGACCGATGAATCAGCCGCAGACACTCAAGCTCTGTTGCGCTGTGGTCGGGAAGAGCCATGTCTTCCCCGTGCAGATCGGCGAGGACAAACTCGTCGAAGACTTGCAAGCTGCGATCAAGGAGGAGCAGATGTACACCGACATCCCGTCTAACAACCCGAGGTTGTACCTCGCGAAGAACGAGGACGGCACATGGCTAGAGGACTCCGGTGAGCTGTCGACGATGCTTTGCGACGAAGGTCTGGCTCGAGATGCACTCCTCGCTTCGAAACCAATGCGGAGAGTCTCATCGGTGCTGAGCAGTGACAAGTGCTTCGGAGCGAAGTTCACACCGCGTCTGGACGACATCCACGTGCTGGTGGAGCTGCCAGCGGATGCGGGTCGTCGGTTGGAGCGCCAGAAGGCTGCAGCGAGTGAGGCGCCTTCCAGCTCCACGAAGAGGAAGCAGCAGAGCGATTCGGAGGGCGGTGACATCTACCAGAGCGTGGAGGTGCAGAGTGTCGGGACCACGACTCGAAGCGCGTCAGAACCGCACACGGAATGGCGGCGCCGAACCCGCCGCGTGGAGGAAACGAAGTTGGCAGTGCTGCTTCGCCGACAGCCGTGTCGAGCAGACCGAGCAGACCGAGCAGACCGAGCAGACCGAGCAGACCGAAGAAGATACCGCTCGAAGACGAGTGGACGCGAGAGTTGTACCTGCAGCCGGTACCCTCGGTTCCCATGGATGTGGAGGCGTTTCTCCTGAGCGAGCCGTCCGTGAAGATCCCCTTTGACGACCCCGGCTGGGCCGCATCGAGCGGTTCGACCGAAAGAAACTCGGCTTCGATGTGGCGCAGAAGCTGTTCGTGCACCAGGTCAGGACGCGATGGCGGACGAGACCGAGATGGCGACTCTGCCGTTCCTCGTGCCAGTTGAAGGACTGGTCGCAAATGCTTCCGAGTACGTGTACATCCACGCGTGGGACTCGCTCTTCTCGAGGTCCCTGCGGCTCGTGTGTGATGATGGCGAAGTCAATCGGCGCAGGAACAGGAACAGGAACCCGGAGCCTGGAGCCGGCAAGTCGCGTCCAGAATGGTGCTTCTACATCGACAGCAAGTGCGTGTTCCGAGGAGCGGAGGGAGACGCCGCCGGAGACACGGACGCGACGGTGAAAGAGCTGTTCAAGCGACTCGTGTGGACGCACGGTGGCGTCCCGTACGTGCTGGGGTACGCTGCGACCGGACCGAAAGCGCGCTGGGTCCAGATATCCCGTGACCGATCGAACCCGGAGGCTGCAACGTCCACAAAGCTGATCCAGTTCGACTTGAACACCCTCGTTGGTCGACTGGAGCTGCTGCAGACGCTCATGAGCGTCTCCTGTCTGTTGAAGCCGCTCGCAAAACTCACGAATCCAGTTCGCCAACCCGAGTTCAAAGACAACGGTGTCAGGATCTCGCTCTGCTGCGACTGCGTCGAGAAGATGTACCCGGCAGCGATCAAGGACGCTCGCGTCGCGAACCTGCAGCTGATCTACAACACCACTGGCGACAGACGAGTCCCGAACATCGTCCGTGCCGCGGAGTTCGACATCGGGATCGGAGCAGTCACTCTCTCGCCAGTCGGTTCATGGATCGTCTGCAAACGCCTCGCGAGCTGCTGATGGCGCTGCGCGATGTCCTCCAGGCGCTTGCGGCTCTCCATCCTCTTGGAATCGTACATCGAGATCTCCGATGGGACAACGCGGTCAAGACCAAAGCCGTGATGGTGCGATTCCTGATCGACTTTGACAACGCGGCTGTGGCTCCAGCGACTCTCGAGAGCGGCGCTCACCTCAGCGAACGGAACCATGCACCGGAGATCTTCCAGTCCCGTCCACACTCGGTGGAGGTGGATGTGTGGGGGATCGGACACCTGATTGCAACGAGTAGCGTCACCGTTTCCACCGGGCTGCTGTCGCTCCAGACCAAGTGCCTGAAAGCTGATCCCGCGTCGCGTCCCAGTGCGCAGGAGGCGCTCGACGTGGTGCAAGAGCTGCTGGAGGCAGATACGACAGAGGATCCGAACAACGGAGAGCGAAAGTGACCAGAGTGAGGCGCGTTTCGAGGTGCAGGGATGCATGCGTCGGTCGGTTGGTAGTGAGCGAGTGATACACTTGTTGAGTTCTGTGTGTCGCACTGCACGTTCGTGTCTTCAGTTCGCCGAAGCTGGAGTGTGAGTGTTGTGATGTGTACGTGTTGTGTGTGCAGCTGGACGCTCAGATGTCACTGCCGTGTGCCAACTTCGCCGTGACGACAAGCCACAGAAGCATCGACATCTATCGCTGGACTCGAGCTGTTGATCGATCTGCGCCGGAAACGAGCGAAGGAGGTGCACGACGCGCGCAAGACCGAGGTCGAGAAGTTCAATCTGCAAACACCGCTGGCGAACGCATCGCTACACCTTTCGTCCATGCACTCACCTCACAGCAGCAGAGAGAGAGAGAGATGGTGGATGGATGCAGGCAGTTGTATTCGTTCGGTCGGTCGGGTCGGTCACCTCGAGAGGCGTCGCGATGGCCAATGGCGCCATCATGTACACACACACACGCCGGGTGTCGTCGCAACACAACACAACACGCGCGCGACCTATCTCTTGAGGTGGCTCACGTACTTGAGCGTGAGGTAGATCGCGAGCTGGATCACGCCCCAGAAGCCGATGAGCCCGAGCATGAAGTTGTACTTGGAGTCCGGGCGGAAGTCGTACTCCTTCTCGATGTACTCGGACACCGCCATGTTCACGGTCGTCGTGTTTCCCGTCGTGACGTCCACGCGGATGGTGCTGTCGCCCAGCAGCACGCCGACGAGAGCGTTGAGCGAGTAGCTCGACGGGAAGATGTACGTGATCCACTTGTACCAGCTCTTCATCGACGGACGCGGCAGCAGGTAGCCTCCGAAGAGGTTCAGCAGACACGAGATCGCCCCCACCGCCACGTTCGCGACCTTGGCGTTCGGCATGAGCGCCGACATCCACTGTCCGATGTACGTGCACACCGACGTGTAGAGGTAGAAGACGAAGAGGAAGAAGAAGAAGTCGCCCGCGTTCGAGCTCCAGCCGACGAGCCAGTACTCGATCGTCACGAACAGCGCGATGACCACGATCAGGTACGGGATCTCCGCGAAGAACAGCGACAGACTGTACGGCAGCGGGCCGTAGTAGTTCGACATGCGCTCGCGGTAGAACACCGCGCGCTCGGCGCACGTGATCTCGAGCACCGTCATGAGGTTCAGCACGCCGATGAAGTCCATGCTGTTGTAGATCAGACCGATGTGCGAGTTGATCTTCTTGAGCGTGTTCGTCTCGAGCTGGTAGAACGTCGTGCCGAAGATCACCGCGAAGATCGGGAAGAGGAAGATGCGCATGAAGTTGTACTGCGGGTTGCGCCAGTACGTCAGCCGCTGCTTCGTCGCCAGGTTCTTCATCTGGTTCAGGAACGGCGTCGCGATCGGGTCGAAGTTCATCGTCGAGAAGCGCACGAACTCGGCGGGCGGGTCGCACAGCGCGAGCGTGCGCACGCGGTTCTCCTTGTTCAGCTGGCTGTTCGCGTACTCGACCGAGTAGTCCTTCACGTCGCGGCCGATGCCGGCGCCGATCACCTCCAGCATGTACGTCGCCGGGTTGTACTGCGGACGGATCTCCTCCGTCCCCGGGATCGACGCGAAGTACTCGAGCATCGTCACCGAGTCCTTGCCGAGGTCGCCAAAGTACGCCGTGTACCCGCCCTTCTGCAGCAGCAGCAGACCGTCGAAGAGCTCGAAGATCGAAATGCTCGGCTGGTGGATCGTGCACAGCACCGTGCGACCCGTGCGCGCGATCGACTGCACGCCGCGCATCACGATCTGCGCAGAACGTGCGTCGAGACCGCTCGTCGGCTCGTCCAGGAACAGAATGCTCGGGTTCGCCACCACTTCGACACCGATCGTCACGCGCTTCTTCTGCTCCACCGACAGGTTCACGACCAGCTCGCTCGAGATCATCGTCAGCTCCAGCAGGTCGAGCGTCTCGTTCACCAGGTTCATGCGCTGCTCCTGCGTGAACTCCGGCGACAGGCGCAGGTTCGCAGAAAACACCAGCGCCTCGTAGATCGTCGCCGCCTCCGAGTGGATGTCCATCTGCTCGCAGTACGCCGTGATGCGGCTGAAGTTCGCAGGGTTCTTCAGCTCGCCGTTCACGATGATGTCGCCAATGATGCGGCCGCCCGTCTTGCGACCAGCGATCACGTCCATCAGCGTCGTCTTGCCAGCGCCAGTAGCTCCCATCAGAGCCACCATCAGACCAGGCTCAAAGTGCGCCGTGATGCCGCGCAGCAGCTGCTTCTCCTCGCCCGACGGCAGCGTCACGAAGTACTCCAAGTCCTTGATGCACAGCGTCGCCGGCACGAACGGAAGACCACCGCCCTTCACGCGCTCGCCCGTTGGCACCACCGGCGCGCCAGGAGTCGCCACCTCAACGTACACCGTCTCCGGCACCTCGTCGTCGTCCGTCTTCGTCGCCTTCCCCGTCACGCCGAGGTGCTTCTCGTACCGGATGTAGTGCAGCGACAGCGCGTTCAGCGTCGTGAACAAAAAGTAGTAGCACAGCAGCACCGCGATACCGATCCACAAGTACTCCTTGCCCTGCTTGATCGAGAAGCTCAGCAGCTTGGCGCGACCCGTGTCCACGCCGTTGACAACGTAGTGGTCCGCCGTGAACTCCGACAGCATCACGCTGCGCAACGCCCACGACAGCGGGTTGAACCAGTACATCCAGATCCAGTAGTCCGGAATGAGGTCCGCGAGGATGATGTTGCCGGAGAAGAGCAGGAAGAAGCTCACCGAGGTGCCGGCGAGCGCCATGCCGATCGTGATGTTCGGCGAAACCGAGCTCAGCAGCGACATGTACGCGCCGATCGCGTGCTGGAAGCACACCAGGATCAGCAGGTACACGATGTACTCCGCGAACGTCCGCGTCAAGCCGCTCATGAAGTAGAAGAACGTTCCCAGGATGAGCGACACCGACAGGTTCACCGGGATCTGCACCACGCTCTCGGCAATCGCGTACGACATCGTCCGGAAAAAGTTCCGCGAGCGCTGCTTGTAGAACACCTTGCGCAGCTGGAACGCGATCGTGATCTGCTGCCACGCCTGGCGCTGGAACACGCCGATACTGAAGAACATCATGCGGAGGTAGTACTTCGGATCGCAGTCGAAGTACAGCGCGCCGAGCACGAGACCAACGATCGTCGCCTCGAACATCTTCCCCCACAGGAGCGGTCGGTCGCGCAGCCAGATCGTCTTCTGCCGCTTCAGCAGAAGCACCGTCGAGTCGACGAACGACAGCCCGAACTCCGACTGACCCTTCGAGCGCGCCAGGTTCGCCACGCTCTTCGCCTTCTTGAAGTCCTCCGCGTTCTCGAACTGGTGCTCGTTGAAGCCCTTGCTCAGCGCCTCGTGCGTCGCCTTGTAGATGCTCGACTGGTGAAACAGGTTGCTGAAGTCCTCCGGAGAGATCGGCAGCTTCGGGACCTCCACGTTGCCGTTCGCGTACTTGCGGCCGCGACCGGACGTCACCTCGATCAAGAAGTCGGCCGGGTCCGTGCGCGGAGGACACGTGAAGCCGCGCTCCTGGAAGTAGCTCAGGATCTCCGTGCGAGGACCGTGGTAGATCATGTGACCCTCGTTCACCATGAGAATGTCGTCGAAGAGCTCCACGACCTCCGGCGTCGGCTGCAGCAACGCCACGATCGACGAGCCGCCGAGCGTGCGGCACCACGTGCGCAGCGACACCATGATGTCGTACGTCGCAGCGCTGTCGAGACCCGTCGAGATCTCGTCGCACAGGAACAGGCTCTGTCCGCCCACGAGCATCTCGCCGACGGTCACGCGCTTGCGCTCGCCGCCGCTCACACCGCGCAGCAGCGCGTCGCCGACAACCGTGTCCGCGCAGTTGTTCAGACCGAGGATCTGGACGAAGAGCTCCGTGCGCAGCGCCGCGATGTCGCGCATCTCCTCCGCCTGGTCCTCCGGCAGACCGTTCATGCACAGGTCCGCGAACTTGAACGTCTCGCGCACCGTGAGCGTCGGGATGTGGTTGTCCGTCTGGTCGACAAGACCCACGAGCTTGATGAGGTCGATCTGGTCGCCGCGCAGACCCGAGTAGAGGATCTCGCCGCCGATCTTCGTCTTGCTGTTGTTCTGCAGCTTCCCCGCGAGCGCCTTGAGGAACGTCGACTTGCCCGCCCCCGGGTTCGCGAGGATGAGCGTCATCGACCCGGGCTTGATGATCCCGCTCATCGGCTGCAGCACGTCCTTCGTGGTCGACGGCTGCTTGCGCCAGGGCGTGAGCACCTTCTCCATGTACGCGCCGACCGTCCCCTGGTCGCTCGCCTTCTTCGGCAGCGGCACCTCCGCCGAGAACGACAGGTTCTCGAAGCGCACCTCCGGCGTCGGCAGCATGAGGTTGATCTTGCGCGAGAGGTGGTTGTACTTCTTGTAGAAGTGCTCGAGACCGCCCGAGAGCATGTTGTCGAGGTTGTCGGCGCGGATCGTCGAGTAGCGCGAGATCATGTCGTCGTCGCGGCCGTGCGAGTACGGGTCCTGGATGCTGCGGAAGTTGAGCGACTTGTACACCTGCGGCACGTCGCCGTCGTCCTCGGGACGCAGCAGCGCCTCCTTGTCCGCCATGGCTGCAGCAGCTGCGGGTGGTGGTGGCGGTGGTGGTGGAGGCTGCGGCTGGCGAGCGACGCGCGAGCTGCGCGAGTTGCGAGTTGCGAGAGTCGCGGGGGAGAAGGACGAGCGGTTTTCCTTCTTCCCAACGAGCGGCGGCTCGGGCTCTGTGGACTGCTGCTTTCGGGAGCTTGGAGCTTGGAGCTGCCTACGTCGCCCGGAGCAAATCGGAGAGTGAGCATTGTGCGCCGCCGCCACCACCACCACCACCGCCACAGCGACAAAGAGATAAAGAGATAGAGCAGCTACAAGAGCGACAACAGCACGAGCGAGCGAGAGAGAGAGCTTTTTTCTCAAGGCGATTCGAAAGCCGCATACGATTCTCAAGTCTGGACTGCTCGCGCCGTTTCGCGGCCAGCAAAAACAAAGGACGTTTCGCCCTTTTTTGTGCAGTCCCACGCTCTGGCGTGTTATTTTATCAAAACAAAAGGTTTATAACATCAAACGCACGCTTTGTATAACGTCGAGACCGACGATCTCCGACAGCCTCTGGCAGCCTCGAACCGCTAGCAGTAGTCGCGTGGCCTCTCTGGCATACCGCCTGTCGGTGTGTGGCCGTGCGAGTGAACCAAGCTTCTTCGCGCAGTTGTCGAAACCATCTTTATCCGAGCCAATGCTCTTTTCCTCTAAACTCGCACAAACGAGTAGATAACCGAGTCATGAAACGCGTTGCGGTTCGGATGCCCAAGAGAGTTGCTTTGGGCTGTGGAAAGCAGCAGACTTGCATAAACGCGTCAAGTCAGTGCGAGACGGGACGCAAAGAGATTCAGTTTGGGCATGTTTTGCCTTTGGGCTCCTCGCCTTTGTGCGTCACTTTACTTTTGCATTCTACGATGTGTGCAAAACAAAGTCCTGATTAATCCTTTCGCACTCACAAAGCTGAGATTTGGATGTTGAGCTCTCCCTTTTCGTCAAGACAAGAACCTCTCCGACAGCGACAGCGCGCGCGCGCGAGCGAGCTCTCCCTTTTCGCCGAGGCGCGTCACGTGCAGGAGCTTTCGCTTCGCGTCGCTTTCGACCAGCCAAGCCATCGCGTAGGCAGATGCTCGGTCGGACCGTGACGCGGCGCCACTTGTTTTTCCTTTCTTTTCATTGCAAAATTCAAAACATTTTCAAAACCAAACTTAGCTGGCTGGCTGGCTGGCTGGCTGGAAGAGACATGCCGAAATGGCGATGGACTCGTGTTATATCGTCGACAGTCGGGATGGACTCGGGCTGCAAAGAACTCGCGAGCGAGCGCGAGCACCTTCAACCTCAACGCGTTGCTGCCGAGGACAAGCGGCACCAAGCAGCACCAAGCAGCAAGAGGCAGCAGCAAGCAGCAGCAGCAGCAGCAGCCAGTAGCGCCGTATTGTCTTGCGTCCACGCGCGAATGTTTCATTGCAGCAGCCATCCTGCTCCAGTCACCCTAGGGCGATAATGCAGGGAATGCGCGCTCGAAAGCGAAAAAAGTACGAGTGAAAGATACTTAATCTTGCGCTGACCCTTTCTCTTGTCCAAAAGCAGCGAGTTTTGTTATCTACTGCGGCTGTTTTTATGACGGGATCTGAACACTTCATTTGGTGAAGCTCGTGCTGGGCGAATAGCGTCGAGCGGGTCTCGCAAACTGCTATTTGGCTGTTTGGCTGCACGACCCACACCGCTACGAGACCAGCACGACCACCATTCAGAAAACAGCCAAGTAGTAGGTGCACAAAAACGAAGCCAGCATCTCTCGGACTATTCGATGATACTAGCCCCAGAAAACGCTAATATTGCTGCTTCCAGACCTCTCGTTCTCTCGAATAGGTGTCTGAAGCCGCATTCGATTGAGATATATACGAATATGCACCAACTCGCTCAAGATTCGATCGGCTAAGCGCTCACTCCAAACGTGCTGTTTATGAACGCTCGAGCATCGTTTTTGTGTGGTCGCGCTGGCGGCTCGCTTGGCGCTGCTGCTCCTGCTGCTCCTGCTCACGGCGATTGACCGCTCTCACGCGAACCGTGGTCTTCGATCGACATGCAGCCGCGAAGCGGACTAGCTCCGTCGCCGCTGCTGCTGCCTGGATGAGCGGCAATGCAAATCGCGTCGTAAGAAGATCGCCGCCTCCACGACGCTGCCGGCGACACCACTCGCTTCCCCACACTTCCGCCACTTCCTCCGTCAGGTGCAGTTCGGCAGCGGCGGCGACGTCGTCGGCGTGCGTCACGAGGGCCGCTTCGCGCGCACATGTGCAACCGAATCCTTGTCTTTGCGTCGCTTACCGCGCGCCGCCGCCGCCACCACCACCACCACCCGTTTGCTCCGGCAAGTGCGTGGCGCTCGAGGGCACCGAACCGAAGAAGAGGACAGCTTGCCACACGCACGCGCGCACACGCACACGCTCGACGATCGCGACGCGAGAGCGATCGCAGCGAACGCAATGCGCGCCGCAACGCTGCTGCTGTCGTTGCTGCATCAGCGAGAGGAGCTCGACGACCACCTCGACACGCGCGTCCTGCCATCGAATTGTCTCGAACGACCAGACAGAGTTCCGGAGCACAGGCAGCGCGCCCGTCGCATGTGCGTCGCGAGCAAGTTGAAGCGCGGCGCAAGCAAGAACGAGTGAACGAGTGAACGAACGAACGAACGATTGAACGGATGGACTGGAGCGCTTCACGCGCTCGCAAAGCAGCTCTTCAAGATCGCCAGTCGCCACCAGGTCCCGCATTCTGTCATAAATAATGCCACAACACCTCCCGTTTGCGTCCATGTTTTCGACGCACGCCTCGTCGTGTCTGTTCAAGATCAACACATCAAGCTGCACACTTCGCCATCATGTCGTCCTCCGAGCCCAAGACCGCCGCCGCCGGCGACGACCCGAGCGCCAGGAAGGCGCCGCCTGCTGCCAAGAAGAGCAGCAAGCGTCCGAGCGCCTCACCCGCCTCAGGCGACGCTCCAGGCGATGCCGGCGCGCCGCCTCCTTACGCTGCGGCGATGGGCGGACCCTCGCAGCTCTCGACTGCTGCAGCTGCTGGTGGTGCTGCCGGGTCGCCAGTGCCTCGCCTGCGCGACGTGGCGCGCATCCCCATCGCGGAGCCAAAGTCCGCGGGTGACTCGCCGGCGACGACGGATCCCAAGCCGCGCGCCTCCAAGAAGCGCACGTCGTCTCCACCAGACGCGGCGACAGCAGCAGCAGCGAGCGTCGGAGGTCCGTCGCTCGCGTCTGCATCAGGCGCAGCTCCGACCGCAGACATCGCAGCTGCTGCGTCAGCTGCCAAGCAGGACGCGGACGCGGAGCGCGAGAAGCAGGCGGCAGCCGCGAGGCGCGAGGCGAAGCGCCAGCGCGCCAAGGAGCTCGAGGATGCCAAGCGCCGCGAGGAGCTCGCCAAGCAGGCGGTCGAGGACGCCAAGCGCGCGGAGGAGGCGCGGGTGCGCGAGCAGCGGCGCAAGCAGGAGCTCGCGGCGCTGAACGCGAACGCCGAGGAGTGTCAGGAGGAGGCGGAGGAGGACGCGCAGGGCGACTACGCCGACGACGGCTTCGAGAACTACGACGACGACTTCGAGGACGACTCCAAGCCGCCGGAGAAGCCGTCGGCGGGGACCAAGCCGCTCGCCAAGGCGGCGAAGGTGAAAGGCACCGCGGCCAGCAGCAGCAACCGCGACGACGCGCTCAGTCCGGCGGAGCTCAGGAAGATCCAGCAGGCGATGCAGGCCGAGAGCAAAGAGCTGTCGACGCCGTCGAAGACTGGCGACAGCGGCGCGATCAGCAGCAGCAACCAGGAACAGCAGCCAGGAGCAGCAGCAGCGGCAGCAGCAGAGACGAAGAAGAGGGGGTCGGCGGCCTCGACGTCGATCGCGTCGTCCATCGCGGGTCTCAAGCAGGCGCTCGATCCGCGCGCGAAGCGAGCGAAGGAGGTGCTCGACGCGCGCAAGTTCGAAGTCGAGAAGTTCAACCTCTTCCACCAAGCGCCGCTCTCGGAGCAGGAGACGTACTTGAGCAGCCTCCGCCGCGGGCAGGTGCGCCAGGTCGCCGTATACACGAACGACGGCGCCAAGGCGACACCCACACAGACCAAGTACCCTCCCGGCGTGGACAAGAGCATGCACTTCCCGGACGACATCGGCCTCGACAGCGCGTCGTCGACGTCCAGCGTGGCAGCGAACAACAACGACGGCGAGGACGACAGCACTGGCGCGCACTCGACCGTGCGCTTCTTCCGGTTTCTCGAGAGCGCTGCGTACGCGTGCGAGCTGCTCGCCGAGGGCAACGCGGCGGCGGCGGAGCTCGAGCTCGAAGAGAGCAGGAGCTCGTCGAGGAAGCGCCTCGCAGTGTCCAAGAACACGGCGCTCTCGCAGCGCCAAGTGGTCCCGACCAAGCACTTCGACGACCCGGTAGTGGAGGCGCTGCTCCAGAGTCGAGACCTCGTCGCGATGCGCTACTCGCCGTGTGCGTCGAACATCCTCGCGACGTGCTACGGTCCGCAAGAAGCGGAGGCGAGGAGCAAGGATCTCCCGCCAGCTCTCGTGGAAGCGGTGGCGCTCTTGAAGGACAAGGGGGTGTCCTGTGTCTGGGACGTCAACCAGCCGCACCAGGTGCTCTACGTGCTCAAGAACGAGGGCTTGACGTCAGCAGTGTGTCTGTCTCCGAGCCGCGAGCTCATCGTGCTCGCCGGGACCGAAGACGGAAGCATCCACGTCTGGGATCTCCGCAGACAGCCGTACCACAGCAGCAGCAGCAGCAGCAGTGCCAGGAACCGCGAGTCCGACAAGCTCTCGTTGTGCTCGCCGACGTACTCGACGTGCGGCGCAGACTACAAGTCTCCGTCGCAGCACACGTCCGCCATCGTGGCGCTTGAGGTGATCGTCCGGACCAGCCGACGCAGCGGTGACGTTGGGAGCAACGGGACATTCCAGTTCGGCTCGATGGATGACCGCGGCGTCGTGATCATCTGGAGCCTGATCGAGTTCGAAGCCGGAGAGGACGCGCTCGTGGCGGACAAGTGCGTCGAGATCGGCGGTCGAGTGAAGATGGTCATGAACACTCGCATCGACACGCAGCAGCAGTACATGATCACCGGCAAGCGTCCAGCGAGAGCGGCGGAGGGATCCACCCCGTCGCGACCGTCAGCTGCGAGAGCGAGTGTGGGTAGCAGATCTGGCGCTGCGTCTGGGACAACAGCGACAGCAGCGCTGAGCGACGGAGCGTGTTCGGTCGGTCCCATCGCGACCGTGCTCAAATTCTTCCCGCACGACCCGAACCAGTGCGTCTCCGCTCTTGCGACGCGTTCCTGAGCTTGGATGCAGCAGCAGCAGCAGCTCGACACGCCGCAGTCGCTCACCAGCGGACGCTCGATGCTTTGTGGGACTTGTGCTCTCAGGTTCGTGCTTGGGACGCGATCCGGACTCGTGTACCGGGGACACCGCTTCGAGGAGACCCAGCAGGCGTCGTCGTCGCGCTCAGTGTACCGCCGCGACGGAGGGCGAGGCTCGCAGTGCGCGACGGCAGCTGGGGTCGTCTGCATCGATTTCCACCCGCTCGTGTCCGAGTACTTCCTCGTCGGCTACGAGGACGGGTGCATCTGGTGCGTTCGTGGTTGGCGCTGAGTCGCAGCGCATGGTTCTTGCTGACACTTTGGGTTTTGTGTGTGCATGTGGTGCGTCTCACCTCGACAGTCTGTTCCAGTGCAGTGCTAGCACCTGCCTGAGCTCATGGGGGGAAGTGGCGTTCGGTGTGAGCGTGAGTTCGCTCCAGTGGTCGACGTCGCGTCCGGGTGTGTTCTACGCGTCCTTCTCGGACGCGCAGGTGCTCGTCTGGGACTTGACCGAGCAGACGAACGTGCGTGGTGTCTTCTTCACCTTCATTGCTGTCTCTCCTGGAGAGCGTCGCCAGGGATGTTGTTCCTGTAGCTTGCGAGTGAGGCTCCGGCTAACTCTGCTATCTCGTCTCGGATGTTCGTGTCTTGCGATCCCAGGCGCCTGCGTTCTCGCACTCGATCCCACCTCTCGACACATCATCGCCAGTGGAACTCGCGTCGTCGCTCTACCCGCTCGTGCTGTCGTACGTGAGCGTGCTGGTTGGTCTCTCTGCTCGAGTAGACCTCGCCGTCCTGATGCTCTATCACAACGAATGCTACGCAGCTCTGAGATGATCCGAGCGTCTCGACCAACCATCGCGATCCGCAGCGGAGACGCTCCGCCGTTCCAGTTTGTTCTGCACGAACTGAGCTCGGAGCTCGCTGCACGGTCTCGAGATGAGGTGCTCGAGGTTGAGACGCTGCTCACACGCATCTTGTAGCTTTCCGCCACCGGAGCACGAGAGCGACTACCGTCGACGCCGTAGCGAGAGCAGAGCAGTGTGGGAGCGATGCCAGCTTCTGCCTCCTTCCGCCTCCAAGTGAACTCAGAGGCTCGGACGCTGGTGACACCAAGTCATCAGACTAAGTCGGAGTCGCGACTGCTACACACGCACTGTTTCAGCTCGTGTTCCCCACTTCTTCTCTTGCTGCGATCACCCGCAGGTACGGCACGCTGCTGAGCGTCGCCGCCGACTTCCGGGCGAGAACGATAGTGAGCGGCGGCAGCCGACAGCAACCAGTACCGCCAGCAGAACCACTCGTCTAGTTACTGCGCGCCAGTGCATGGGGCGATCTCTCCGGCGGAGAAGCACCAGGCGCGCTCAGAGAGAGAGAGAGAGAGAGAGAGAGAGAGAGAGAGAGAGAGAGAGAGAGAGCGG
>JAASFS010000681.1:0-13443 GCA_023333865.1 Globisporangium perplexum | reverse complement strand
GGCCCGTGTAGAGCAGGATGCCTCCCGCGACGCAGTTGAGCACGCCCTGCACCCACAGCGCCGTTGTGGACGTGCTCGAGTACGTGGTGCGGATCGCCATCCCGATGATCATCCCCACGGGCGTCGTGACGGCGAACGCGATGTTCATCAGGATGACGCTCTTCAGCCGCTCGACGGCGCCAAGCGCGCTACCGCTGATCGCGATGCCCTCGAAGAACTGGTGGAAGCACATCGCCGCGAGCAGCGTCTTGAACTCGGTGCCAGCAGTGACGCCGAGGTCGACGCCGACGATGACCGAGTGGAAGATCACTCCGAGTTCGAAGAGGACCGCGGCGAGTTTGCGCTTGTAGTCCGTCCTGCCACCTGACGCGGCGGCTGGCTCGGCCTTGTCGTGGTGTGTGTGGTACGAGCTCTCGTCGTCGTTTGGAGTGATGACAACCGCGCTGGTCGCCGCGTTGATGGCGACGCCGTGTGCGTGTCCGTGCGCGGCATGCAGCGCCGAGTTCTTGCCGGCGAAGAAGACTGCGCTCTCGCACTCGATGAGGTGCATCACGACGATCGTGGCGAGTACGACGGCCATGCCGAGACTCTCGTAGTTCTCGACGACAGCACCGAGACACGGGTTGCTGAGCATCTCGATGCCCTCGTTCATCATGTGGATGAAGCCCGTGGCGATCACGACGCCGAACCCGAACGTCATGAGCCACTCCATGACGATCGAGTGCGATGAGAGCACTGGGAGTTTGTTCGAGAGTACGGGGAGCAGCGTCCCGGCCGCCGAGACGCCGAAGAGGATGAAGATGGCGCCGATGTGGAGGCCCGTGTTGTACTCCTCGTCGGACGCGAGGTCGACGCAGCCGCAGCAGTCGGACTCGGCCATCGTGGGCTCGAAGTGGCGGGGAACTTTGAGAGCTGGGGGAGCTTGCGCTGGAGCCGGGGAAAGTGGAAGTGTACAGTGGCGTAGCGGTTCGCCCCGGCACACGGGTCATCTCAGTGTCTGAAGCTTGAGACCAGCCACACGTGCTGGAGTCACCGCCGTCGGACACGATGGTTGTCAAGGCCGCCTTCGGAGAGGGAGGGACCATCGTCGCCGTCGGACAAATCGTGTCGCAGGTGATGCAAAGGAGTCGAACGGATGCGGGGCGAGACGGATGGAGGAGTCTGCGGACTTGGAGCGGCAGTCTGCGAACTCCCCACACCCATGAGTTGACCTCCAGACTATGCAGTACGAGCGACGGGGTTCGTGTGACGAGACTTCCAGTTGGGTCAACTGACAGTGAACAACAGAGAGCTGACGAGGACGCGTCTGGAGTCAGCAGCAATCCCGAAACACCGAGAGCGTTCCACACGATATAGGAGAACACCACACAGCGACACACTCCCTCACTCCCACACTGACGCTCTTACACATCGACTTCGTAGACGAACACCTGCCGCACTTTGGGCTCCGCTGCGAACTGGAAGATCAACGCCACCACTCCTCGGTCCAGCTGCTCCACCATCGCTGCCCGGTGCGTTCGACGCCTGCGCTTCGGAGGCGACTCGCTGTCCTCGCTGAAGTACTGCGCCACGCTCAGGAACGCGCAGCGGCACTCGAGCGGGAACGCGTGCTTCGTCCCGGCGATCAACTGCCCGTGGAACTTCATGAAGAGCGGCTTGAACTCCTTCATGAGCGCCAGCGAGACGTCGATTCGGAGGATCTCGAGCAACACGTTGGACTCTAGCGCTTCCAGGAGACCGGTCAGAACGCTCCGATCGAGCGCCGTGTCGGGATCGCCGTACACCGCCAGCTGCTCCACTGTTCGCGCGGCTCGACTCGCCGGATCCTGCAGCGCGCGGACGAACTTGGTCACTTGCTCTGCTCGCGACACGCAGTTGAGCTTGAGGTTGGTGACGCTGCAGCGCGCCTCCGTGTATGCCGCCAGCAGCTCGTCGTCGACCGTGCTCTGCGGCAGAAACGCGCTGAGCGACGTCAGGTGCGGGCAGGCTTCGAGCACGCGGCGGAGGTTCGGTCCGCTCAGATCGATTGACTCTGTTGCCTCGAGCGCGACAAGCTTGTTCCCGAGGTACTGGAGCAGCGGCAGCAGAGGATCGAGCGGAACCGGTCGCGCTGGATTCAACCGGAGACACCGGATGGTTCCGCGATAGCCCCACGAGATCGAAGTCTCCAACCTCGACTCATCTGTGCACTCGACGCGCACCACCGCATCTCGTGGCGCAGTGCAGTACCCGAAGCACGGCACCAGGATCCCCACCCAGTCGTTGCGAACGTCGTCGTCGATCACTCGGAACACTGTGTCGAGTTCCAGCACGAACGACTCCCGCTGGTTGAGCACGCTCTCGGTCGTGAATGGGTCCACTTGGACCGTCGTCCCCGCCCGCACGCTCACGGAGTGTGGGCTCTCACGCTTCTCCTCTTCGCCGCGCTCGTCTGCCGAGTAGAATGCCCGCACGTCCGGGTCTTCATCGCTCTCTCCTGCACTGTCAGCGTCCGCGATCTCCTCGTTGCCACCCTGCTCGTCGTCGTCCCCATCATCCGCCGGCAGCTCCAGCTCCGCGTCAAGACGCGCTCGATCTTGGCTGGTTCGACAGACTCCGCCGAGCTTGCCGGCAGGGTTGCTCGTGTTCAAGACGCTCAGGATGGCGCTCATGTCTGCTTGCCGGAGGTGCGGCTCGGAGAGAGCCAACTTGGTCACGCCAGCAGTCGACTCTTTGCTAAACAGCGCGTACGCGAGCCACTGCCACTTCTTCCCTCGCGTGCAACTCGAGACGTCGCCGATCGCGCGCTCCAGGTGCAGATGGTCGAAGCACCGCGAGACCGCGAACGCAGAGAAGAATGCCTTGAACCTCCGAGCGTGTGCGAGATTCGCGTGCACCGTGCGCGCCAGCCACTTGGACCCGAGCAAGCCGAAGCTCTCGTCCGCCAACGGGTACTCGACCCGGCTGCCTCCCCGGCGCCTTTTGTTCCCCGACGACACGCGCGCCGCGATCGCTCGCAGCAGCGGCTCCAGCTCCGTGAGAGGCATCGCCCCGAGCGTCGAGCGCGGACCGATGTCCACGTTCGGGTAGAACCCGATGGTGTTCGTGTCGAGCGCGACGAAGTCCGCCAGCGTGCGCGTGGACCCGGGTGGCAGCGGCGTCTCGCCGACGTGGAGCTCCACGTCGCTCAGCACCAGCTTGGACATGTACCGGAGCGCCGCGTCCTCCTGCGCGGTCGCCGCGAACGCGAGACACTGCTTCACGGAGCCCACGACGTCGTCGAGGTACTCGCGCACCCGGTCCGCCGGGAGGGTGAGGCTCGGGATGAAGCGCATGCACACCTCGACCCTGCGGTGGCGCTCGAACGCGCGGTGCATCTCCGGCGTCATCTCGCTCAGGATGCCCTGCAGCGCCACGCGCACAGTGTGGCTCAGGAGCTGCCCGTCGGCGCCTGTGTGGTCGTACTCGTACTCGCTCTCACTCGAGTCGCTCCCCGCCGCGCCGCCCGCTCGGCTCGCTCCATCAGCCGTACGATCAGCCGCGGGAGCAGCAGGCGCGGCGACGTCCGCGAACGCCGTGAACGGCAGGAAGAAGTCGCGGTAGAACCGCGTGTCGAACGCCTCGAGCTGCGGGAGCTTGCGGTCACCGAGCTTGAGCCAGACGCCGAGTGGCAGGCGCCAGCCGTCCCAGAACGGCGCGTACGCGCAGCCGCACTTGTCGCGCAGCAGGTCCTGCCACGCGAGCGCGTCCACGAACGCCACCATCGTGAGCAGCTCGAGCGCCACGCGCAGCTGGCGCACGCGCTCGTCGTACTCGAGCAGGCGCTCGCTGGGCTCGGGCCGCAGGCGCACGCAGAGCATGAGGTCGTCCTTGAGGTCCTGCACGACCTGCAGCTCCGTGTGCTCGCGCAGGAAGGCGCACCAGGGCTCGAGGAACGCCCAGCGCCGGATGGACTTGCGCACGTAGTAGCGCGTCATGCGGGGACGGGCAGGTTGAAGAATGGGGCGAGCAGCGAGCCGAGCCGAGCGAGTCACCAGTCGACACGCGAGCGCGCTCCACGAGGCGGGCGGAGACTGCGGCGAGCGGTGACGTGGTGGCGCGCTGATTTGGCGGCGCAAGTGCGATTGAGCGGCGGTACTTTGCGCGACGTTTGCTAGTGAAGAAATCGAGTATTGACTTTGGCTCCAGCTCCAGCTCCAGGTACCAAAATCGAATCGGACGGCGTAAGCGCTAAGAGCAACACAGCAAACGGCGATATGCTTTCATGTCAGTGGAACTTTACAAGCTTCACAACGCGCTGCTTCGGGATCGCGGCGAAGCTGAAGATGAGCGAGACGACGTGGCGATCCAGTCTCGACGTGTCCGCAGCAAGCGAGGTTCCGGAGCTGTGTCGACGAGGTCGCTTCGAAGCGCGCTCATTGGTGTCGAAGTCGTCGGTGCGATCGCGTGGCTCCAGAACTCCACTCACGGTGCCAGCGAGGACACTGAGGAACGCCAGGCGACTGGAAAGCGGGATGTGCTCCTTGATGACAGGGAGCTCCTGGCCGTCGAACTCGGTGAACAGCGGCAGGAAGTTGTCGTACAGCGCGTTCTCGATGTACAGCTCGAGGTACTCGAGCTTCGAGTTCGTCGCAAGCATCGCCAGCAGCGCAGAGAGGTTCGCTTCGTCCAGTGCGTACGACTCCAACCGCTCTCCGATGACAAGTTCCTCGAGGGTCCTGGCCATCGCAGTGTGTTTCAAGCCGAGCGCGTCGGCGAACGAGCTGACTTCTTCGCTCTCGAGCTCGAGCCCTTGCAAGCACAGAGACGAGATTTTGCACCCCAGCACCTCGTACGAGCGAGCGAGCACCTCCAGAGTCTGTTCCTCAACGACGTCGATGCTCAGTCGCTTCAAGTTTGAGCACGTCCGCAGAACCACCTCCATGCTTTCGCTCGACATCGCTCGCGCCTTGAGGACGAGAGATCGCAGCGGTTGTCCGACCAGCTCCACGAACGTTTGCAGCGTGCTTGCCGCCACCACGAGCTTGAACTCGAGGTGCAGCGAGGTGATGCCCAGTCGCGACTCCGTCTCGACCACAGGCGCGTCCGATTCGGAGCTGCACAGATAGTACTGAACCGCGTCACGGGACACCGCGCAGTGCGCATACCCCGGCACCAGGATCTCCACGTAGTCGCTCGACGGCACGTCCTTCATGACGAGGAAATGATCGTCGGCGCTCAGATCGAAGCTCCTGCGGTCGAACGGGTCGTACGGGTCGATGTGGATGCGAGTCCCTTTGTTCAAGAGCACAGACACCACTTGCTGCTCCTTGGATGCTTCGAGGGTCTCACCAGCACCGCAGCGGTCGAGCGGCGTCTCCTCTTCTCCTCCTTCGTTATCCGAGGCAGCGGATCTTTCCAAGTCGCTCGTGTCGACTCGCAGAAGTGCCTTCGCCGGGTGCATCGTCCTCACGACGCTCGCGAGAGCCATGACATCGTCTTCTCGGAGACTCGTGTCGTCGATGTGTAAGCGCGAGACACTCGAGCACGACGCCTCTCGCCGGAAGAACGCGTACGCCGCCCACTGCCACTTGATGTACCGCTGGTATCCGCGCTCCTCTGTGAAGATCTCGCTCAGCTGCACACTCTCGATGCCACGCGCGGTCGCCAGCGCCGAGCAGAACGCGCCGAACTGGTGCGAGTCGACGCCCGGACCGCGCAGGCGGAGCGACTCGCCGTCTCCTCCGCTGCTGCCGCCTTCATCGGCTATGTGGAGTAATGCGTCGTCTCTCGACGCGCAGCGTGTCACCGCCACGACGAACTGCCCCATGTAGTTGCGCGGCGCCTTCGCGATCGTCGTCGAGCCGTGCAGCGAGAGCAGCGGGATGGTCACGCCGAGCCCGAGCAGGTCGGCGAGCACCGGGAGCGTCTTCTTCGAGAGCTTGATGTGGTTCGCATTGAGACGCACCGCCTCGAGCGCGAACGGGAACGCGTCGCTGGCGTCCGCCTCGTCGCGGATCGCCTGCACCACCTCCAGGACGCTCTTGAGGTACGGCAGCGACCAGTGGCTCGGCAGTTCCGGCGGCGCGAACGCGATCTCCACCGGCACGCGCTGCATCGCTGCCAGCTCGGGTGGCTGCGCCGCGAGCACCCGCGCCATCGCGTCTCGGAACGCGTCGCTCAGCGTCTCGTACGTGAGCGCGAGGAAGAACTGGTGGAAGAGCGTGGCACCCCACGAGATGTCGAGCGTCGCGTACTGGCGGAAGGAGAGGTAGAAGCGCGGCGGGATCGCCACGCTGTCGCTGGGCACGCCGCAGTACTGCGCCAGCAGCGCGCGGAATGCAGCGGCGTCGACGGAGGCAAGAGCTGCCAGTAGCTCGAGCGATTCGCGGATCTGCGCCACCAGCCGCCAGTTGTCGCCTTTGCCATCAGGTGGCAGCGCAACACTCAGCCACGTCGCGCTGCCGCGGTGCACAGAGTGCCTCGGGGTGGCGCTGCGTAGGTCGAGGGCCGTGCGGCCCCGCAGCGGCGCGCACCAATGCGCAAGGAAGCGCCACCTGCTTGTGTCGTCGTGGTCCAGCATCTGAAATTCGATACAAAGTATCGGTTTTTGATACTGTTTCGGATCATAATGCGATACCCACGTCCAAGAAATTGGTAAAATACGAAGTAAAATGTATTGCGCCTATTTTCCTGTACGTTCAATATACTCGATAACAACACGAAATATCAATACAGACTAGTCAGTTAAATAGGTTTACATATAATCTGAAATGGTAGCATCACGAAATCTGGTTTTGATAACCGAGCACAGCGAGTTGTGGAAAGGCGAATCTAACCGTCATCCTTAGCAGACTGAGACCTATCTAACGGTGCACTGCGCACCTGCTGGATCGCGCCAGCGCATTCTACGATTCCAGTGTCACCTCTCAAAATGACCAGTGGCGTGGCTGACTCAGATACAGGGGGTGTTAAATACGGTTTCTATCTGTCCTGTTGTTTTTGACAGTTAGAAATATAATTTTCGACAGAAAGCCATTTCTACAGAGCGTCACAGTTATGCAAGCCGTTTTACTGTATTGCTATAATGTAATGTAGAAATGACTCGTGCCTAGTATAGTCGGTAATCGTCGTCGAAAACCCGTTTGACAGCATTGTCCAAATGGTCCGGAATGCTACCGATGCCAGCAGCGGCGAGGAGGAAGCCTCCGCACCGTGGACACCCGCTCGGCTGAATGACGAGCGCGACGTGCAGCTGCGGATCGTGTGCGTGTGTGTGCGTGGATCAGTAGCAGTAGCAGCGCCGTCGCGCCTCCACCGCTAGAACAGGCGTCTCTGACCCGCTGATGCGCAGCAACATGCTCGCCCACGGCAGCCTGCGGAACTCTCTGGACGTCAAGCAACTCGCGCTGCAGATCCGCAACTCGGACTACTCCAAGCGCGTACGTGCACCGCATGTAGTCGGACACACAAGCGCGCTATCTGGACGCTGACACCAAGTGCAACGGTCTGCTGCCGCGGACGAACGGGTGGCTGCAGGGCTTCGGCGCGCTCGTGATCCGCTTCCAGACCCCCAAGGCGTCGGTGCTCGCGTACCGGAGCGGGAAGGTCTCTAGCTACTGCTGCTGGCTGGGGTTCGCGAGAGCCGCTGACTACCGCTCAACGACCCGAGCCTCACGCTTGCTTGCGCAGTTTCTGATCATCGGATGCAGCAGTGAGCAGGACACGGCGCAGGCGCTCGACAAGTTCCGGTCCATCCTCAAGGTGCGTCTCGCCCGCCCACGCAGTTCTCGCCAGCAACCGCTCGCCCCGTCTCACGGTGACGACACCGCGTCGGCGCCACAGAAACTCTCGTCGCCGTCGGACGTGTCCAAGTTCGCAGTGGTCAACATCGTCGGGTCGGCGGATCTGCACTTCAAAATCCGCCTCGAGGGGCTCGCGAGGGACCACTCGCGCTTCTGCACAGTACGTCGTCCGAGCGCGTCGGTGAGGACTCCGGTGTGTGTCGTTCTGACGACCTCGTGTGGGTGCGATCTGCCCGCCAGTACGAGCCCGAGCTCTTCCCGGGACTGATCTACCGCGTCGTCGAGCCAAAGTGCACGTGCCTCATCTTCGTGTCCGGGAAGATGGTCATCACAGGTTACAAGGTGCGAGAGCCCCAAGCCCCGGCGGTGGAGGTGGCTGCTGCTGCTGCTGGTATGCTGACTGACCAACGACCTCGACGCCTCCGACAGACACGAGAGGACGGTGAGAAGGTGCTGTGCAAGATGTACCCGGTGCTGCGGCAGTATCGGATCTACGGCCGCCAGCTCGAGTCCGACTCGGACACGCTCGACGACGACGACGACGACGACGACGACGATGCGTTCGCAGATCTGTGACCAGAGAGGATGAGATGGACCAAGTCCCTCCCCCATGTACCATTACGAGAAGAGCCCACGCGTCGACTACTCACTTGGCACTGCTGGTGCGCACCTGCGCACTCGCTTCCCCACGCCTTCCCCTCCTCGTTGCCACCGCCAAGCCGCGATCGGCGTATGCGTTGCGGTACGCGCTTGACTCGCGCCTCCGTGGCGCGTCCACTATGCCAAGTAGTTGTACATCTGCGGGTTGCCAGGGTCGCGCTCGAGGTACTCGCGGTCGATCAGGCTCTCGATGCGGCGCTTCACGTCTGCTGCCTTCGCCGGGAACTTGACCTGCGTGAAGATCTCGGCCATGAGCAGCGCGTGCGACAGCTTCTTGCGCGCCTTCATGATGCGCACGATCGCGGCGTCCACCTGGTACTGCCGGTCGCGGAACACGCGCTCGTGCGTGTCCTCGTTTTCTTGCTTCGTCTCCTTCATCTGGATCGAGTTGATCTTGATGCGGTAGAGCTGGTTCGCGAACGCGCCGTTGAACGCGAACGTGTCGCCGTCCCCCACCTCCTTCCCCTTCGGGCTCTTCTGCAGCACACGGATCTTGCCACACGCGAGCGACTGCAACGTCCGCCGCAGCTCGCCGTCCTCTATCCGCGTCTGCTCCTTGATCTCTTTGAACCCGAGCGCGTTCGGCCCGTTGAAGCACAGCAGCACCACCGTCTGGAACAACGACACCACGAGCTCCTTCTTGCCCGACGGGAACGCGGCCTTCACCACGCACTGCGCGAGCGAGTGCTGCCACTGCAGCTGCCGGCCCTGGTACTTGGACGAGTAGAACTTGTCGAAGATCTCCTTCAGCGGCACGAGCGACAGCGGCAACGTGACGTCCACGGCAGCGTATGCGGGCCAGAACCCGGTCGTGAGCACTTGCACCTGCATGTCCGGCGCCTTCTGTCCGAGGCCCTCCAGCGCCACTCTGGGGAGGTGCGCACCGCCAGTACACTTGTGAGCACGCGGTGTCCCTCAGCTGACAGCAGCACAGAGCATCACCAGCCGCCCACTCACCTGCTCGCAGCGTGCTGCTGGAACTGGGACATCACGTTGGACGACAGGTCGATGTCTTTGAACATGCCCTCGAGCTGCACACAGCACGAACCGTGAGACGATCCCAACGCGTCTCGTCCCGCGGCGACGCAGCAACCATCCACACACACACACACCTTGTTTGTGAAGGAGCTGCCGCACTCGGTCTTGAGCTTGGAGAGCATGAGCTTCTCCAAGTCGAACGACGCGCTCTTGCCCACGAGCAAGCGCTTCGCGAGGTCCTTCTTGTAAAACGCTTCGAAGACGTCCTTGCCTTGGATGTACCGGAAGATCACCATCACGCGGTCGAGCAGGCTCTCGACCTCTGTCTCGGACCCGCCCTTGTTGCCCGTGCGCAGCTTCGAGTCGACGTACTTGGCCACCAACTCCGCGGGGCGGCTCGCGCGGACGTTCACCGCGTGCTCCATCGCCGACTTGACCGCGAACACAAAGTCCGGGTTCGACTGGAACGACTCGCTCAGCACGGCGTCGATCTCGGCCTTGAGCTGCAGCAGCTTCTCCACGAGAGTCTTCTCCTGTTCGACGTCCATGACGAGCGCCGCCACCTTTTTGCGGATGTAGTCCGCGAACGCCGCCTTGAGCGCGTCCACGGCGTCCACTTTGCCGTAGAGCACGTACATGCGCTTGAGGTCGTCGACGCGGCTGCCGTCCATGAGCGCCTCGAAGCCGCGCTCGAGCAGCATCGCGACGTGCGGCTTGAGCAGCTTGGTCTCCACCACGGCGACCAGCTGCCTGCGCGTCGAGGGGTCCAGGTAGTGCGCCACGCGCTCGTTCTCCTCGTGCAGGCGGTTCTCGACGTGCAGCAGGAACTGCGGCACGCTCGACGCCTCGGCCACCGCGACGCCCTCGGCCGCGTAGAAGCGCTCGGACGCCGCGAGGAACGGCGCCTCGAAGTCCGCGTGGTAGAGCTGCAGCGAGAGCAGCATGCGCAGCAGGTTGTAGAGGTGGCCGCGGCTGACCGCCTCGCCCTTGCGCTCGCGCTCGATGAGCTCGAGCAGCCCGTCGAGCAGCTTCGTCTCGAGGGGCTGGCGCCGCACGACGTTGTCGCGCAGCAGGTTGAGGCCCATGTCCCAGATCGACGCGATGTGCGGTGTCTGCATGACGTACGTGCGGTCGAGGTAGAGGAAGATCGTGCGGATCACGAGCAGGTCCTCGCAGTGGTCCTCCCAGAGCTCGTGCACGGCCTCGAGGAACATGCTCGTGTCGCCCGCCGCGTGCTGCAGCTGCTCCACGCGCGCGCAGACGAACGCCGCGCACGTTTCCTCCAGGCGCTTGTAGAGGCTGATGACGCAAACACACACACACACATACACGCGCGCGCAGTTCATCAGCCTTCTTCCCCCTCCCCTCTTCTCTTCTCTGCGTCCTGCTCGCGCTGCTTCCCCCCCACGCACGCACCGCGCTGCCATCTTCCACGTGCACATGTCCTCCACGGCGCGGTAGAGCTCCTCGCGGCTGAGCGCCGTCGGCTGCTTGCGGAGCACGGCGGCGAGCGCAGCCGCCAGCGTGCTCCACGTCTGCTCCTCGAAGGCGGCGGGCAGCGCCGGCGCCTTCTTGAACGGCTTGATCGTGAGCTTCTTCTTGGCCGCAGCGCCGCTGGACGCGCCCGCGAGTCGCACGCTCGCGCCGTTCAGCACGCTGTCGCTCGAGGGGTTGCGGCTGCGGAAGCCGCCGCCCGTCGCCGCTGTGGCGCTCATCGCTGTCGTCGTCGTCGCCTTCGCCTTCGCGCTGTGTTCGACAGATTGGGGAATGTTGTCGAAGAGGCTGGGGGGAGACTCCGATAGTGAAAAAAAACAGAGAATGGCACACAATCCCCTCCCAAAGTCGATCGTATCCTCCCTGGGTTTCCGCACTATCACCCATCCGGATCCGCCATTCCGAAATTCTCAGGCGACGCGCGCGAAGAGGTCGACATGCCCGACGCCGAGCGCTTCGCGGCGGTCGTGCCCTTCTGCAAGTTCGTGCGCGGCCGCCTGGAGCTCGAGGAGCGCGCGTGCGGCGACCGCTCGCTGCTGCGGCAGCCGTGGCGCCTGCTCGTGCAGCTGCCCAAGACGCGGCGTGCCACGGGGGCCGCGCAGCTGCCGCGCCTGCGCGAGGCGCTCGAGCTGCTCGCGCTCGTGGCGCGCGCCGACGACGCCGCGTGGCGCCGCCTGCTGCACGATCAGTGCGGCGTCTTCTTCGACACGCACGAGCGCGTGCAGCAGCGCCAGCGGCTCGCGCCGCGGTTCCTCTTCGTGCTCGACGACCACACGCGCGAGACGGTCATGTGGCCCGCGACGCTCTGCGGCAAGCTCTTCTTCCGGCTCGGCGGCGCCGCCGGCGCCAGCCCGGACTTCGTCGACGCGCGGCGACACCTGCTGGGCGGTGACGCGCCGGCGGGCGGGAGCTCGGCGCCGGTGCCCATCTGCCTCTACTTCGCGCCGCGCGCGATGGACCCGACCGCCTTCACCACGTACCTGCACAGCGTCCTGCGCGTCGTGCACGCGCTGCTCGCCGAGCGCAGCGACGCCGCCGGTGTGTCGACGGCGCTGCACAAGCGCGTCACTGCGCGCGGGGACGATGGCGACGCGACAGGCGCCGCCGTGCACCCGTTCCAGCTCGAGTCGATCCAGCTCAACCTGAGCGAGTTCGAGGTCACGGAGGCCGCGGCGCGCGTGCTCGCCGAGATCTTCGCGCTTGGCGTCACGGTCACGTGTCTCCATCTGCCGCTGAGCGCCTCGGACTTCATCGACGACGACGAGTGTCCGCGCCAGGCGCTCGCGGCGTGCTTGAACGCGGCGGTCGGCAGTCGCGCGTCGCACTTCGACGAGCCGGTCGAGCCGACGACGCGAGCCAAGCTTTCGGGGGAGGAAGTGGGCGACGACGCTACTGCGCACCGGCGCCAGCCGTCCGCCGTCGAGGCGATCGTCGTAAACGACCTGAGCGTCGACGACCGGCGCTTCGCGGCGTTGTGCGCGGCGCTCGTCGAGGCGACGTGCGTGAAGGCGCTGACGCTCGAGTCCGTGTTCCTGCACGACAGCCCGCGCGCGCGTAGCCTCAAGTGGAAGTGGCTGGCGTACGCGCTCTTCAGCCAGGAGTCGCGCTCGTCGGTGCGTACGCTGGTGGTCAGTGACGCGAGTCTGCTGGCCGAGGACGTCGCGGCGGTCGCGAGCGTGCTGCACGCGGCGTTCCCGGCGAAGGAGCTCCTGGACCCGCTGTGGTCGCTCGACGACCAGCTGCGCGACGCTGTCAAGGACGACGACGTGCACTCGGTCTTCCTGGAGAAAGGCGCAGTGGTCTGCCTCGAGCCTGTGTGCAGCGAGGCGGAGTGGCTGAGCACATCCGTGGTGCTGCACAAGAGCACGTCGTTCGTCGTGATGAACAACAACCCGTCGAGCGAGTGGGTGGAGATCCTCGTGCCCGGGTACGGCAAGTGCTGGGTGCACCGACACTTCACACATCAGATGCAGACGCGGCAAGAGGACCCCGGGGACTGGGTGCTCGTGAACCAGTGTGGGAAGATCACGTCGTTCACGCTGGCGCTGGACCGCGTCGAAGACAGCCAGGGACAGACCATCGCGGCGCTCTTCGGGCTGATCGGCTCCGAGCTCACGTCGCTGACGATCCAAGCGAGTCGGCTGCACGCCGAGAGTCTCGACTCCATCCTGCGAAGCTGTCCGAAGCTCAAGATGCTGACGCTGAACGGCGCGCAGGTGGACACGATGGACGTGTTCCTCCACGCATACGAGAACTACCAGTGCCAGATCTCGTCGCTCACACTCAAGGACTTCCGCATCGACGTCTCGAGTGTCGAGAACTTCGCGTGTGCGCTCGGGATCCCCGACCACCCGGCTGCGGTGCACCTCCGCGAGCTCTGTCTCGGTTCGTTCGACCGGCATCACCCGCTCGACGAAAACTGCATGCTCGGGTTCCTCGTGATGCTCAAGCAGAACGTGACGCTCGAGTACCTCGAGCTGCACATCGACACGGAGCTCTTCGACATGTACGCACCGTCGATCATGAGCTACCACGACCGGCTGCTGCC
>JAASFS010000680.1:0-13479 GCA_023333865.1 Globisporangium perplexum | reverse complement strand
TCTCTTTGGACTGGAACATGTTCTGCTCGCTCAGCAGGCTCTTGAGCTGCTTCTCCTTCTCGCGCACGACCTGCTGGTACCAGCTCAGCTGCTCCGCAACCTCGGGGCCGGGCTGGCGCGCCAAGATGGTCTTGAGCTCCTCGACGATCTAGGAGTCCATAATGCTGAATTTTGATTTCTCCAAGTGACATCAGCACCGATGTTGCGAGCGACGGTGCCGACTGTGGCGCTAGCGCTGGTGCTGGCGCTCGGCCTCCCGCGCGCGGCTGCGTGGACGAGCAGGTGCGGGGCCGCCTGCTCTACATGGAACCCCCCGCTCAGAGCCCACATCCGCTTCTAACGCGGCGCTTGTACCGGCAGGTGGAACCTCTCGAAGCGCTTCGCTGCCTCCGGCCACACTGAACTCGACTGCGCGGGCGAGCGCCTGGAGGCGTCCTGCTGCCGTACGCCCCCTCTCGCCTCCTCCTCTTGCGGCTCCGTGCGGGCTCTTGCGCCGCTGACGCACTTCCGTCCTCGCAGTCTGCAGGTCGATCGTGCACCAGATCGAAGTCCAGCTCAACAGCACGACGGTGCGTGCCTCTCGTGTCTGCGAACCTGTCGGGCTCGTCCCGCGGGGTGACGAAGCCCTCACCTCAACTGACTGCAGGAAGACTACGAGCTGGACGTCGTGTACCGCATCAGTGAGGAGAAGCGCAAGGTCAAGTTCGCGCGCAGCGAGGGCCGGATCCTCGAGGTGCTCGACGACGTGTGCGAGCAGCTCCCCCTCCAGCTGCCCGCGACCTCGAGGAAGAGCAAGAACCTCGTGGAGGACGCGGTGCGCTGCTTGAGCGCAGTGCTGCGCTGCGTCGGCTGCTTGCTCACCCAGTTGTCTGTCTATCTGGCGGCAGTGCACGGCGTTCGTGGGCGAATACGAGGACGAGCTCACGCACGTGTTCTTCGACGACTTCTCCCCCGCGCGCGACCGCACGTGCATCGACACGCTCAAAGGTGCGTCGCTGCCGTCGCCCCCGTGTCGGCGTGTCCTCGGTTGAGTGTGACACTAACACCAGCGCCTTCCATGACCAGTGTGTGCGCTGGAGCACGATGATGTGCGCGTGGAGCTGTAGGGAGGTGCAAAGCCGCCACCAATGGCACGTACACTTGAGTTGTCGTGCTGCTGCCACACCGCGTTGTCCGACTGCGATAGCCCTGGAGGTGCCGCCCGATCCAAGGTCGTCATCCTACACGCTGCGCGTTTGCACGAACGTTGATGTCCTCGCCGCGTGTGGGATCGGAACGTCTCGGCTGCTATCAACGACCTCTCTCTCTCTCTCTTCTTGCTCCGAGTGCGAGGCGATGCTCCAGAGGATCCTCCGGTGGTGTTTCGACGCACGACGGAGTTGAGAGGGTGGGTAGCAGACGATGGCTCACTTGGCGAGGCTCAAGCTGGCGAACGACACACCCGGCATCAGTATCGAGCACCTGAACCGGCGCGACCATGGGACCGAAGTCACCGCCCAAGGCGTCGGCGGCGCACGCAGCGGCGCAGCACGCGCTGTACGAGACCTTCTGACGAACAAACGCTCGGCCGCGACTCGCGCAAACTCACGCGCGTGTGACTGTCTGCTCGATGCAGCTCGACGCTGAGCACTGCGAGCACGAACGAAGGCACACAGCTCGCGGAAGCCGCGCCGCAACTGGACCTGCCGCAACGCATCGACGCTCCAGCGACAGTGCGTGACCCTCCTCTCTGCGCACGTTCCTTGCTCCGCCTGACCGACCGACGAAACCCACACTGCCTGAACGCTGCAGATCAAGACGCCAGCGCGTCGTCCGGCTCCGTCGCGAGACGAGCGCATCCGCAAGACCGTGTTCGCCCCGCGCGCGACGGCGCTGCGACAGCTCACACACCAGATCCGCTGCTCGTTCGAGAACGGGGGGGAGATCACGGCGAAGCTGGCGTGCTGCTCGGAGCAGAAGCTCAAGGAGCACGACAGCGCCGTGGCCGCCAAGCTCATCAAGGAGTACCTGATGCTGGTGCGTGAGATCACTCCGCGCCTCCAGAGTCCCAGCTCACGGGCTTCGCCCGCTTGTGCGTTTTGCAGGCGGAGTCGAGCAAGAGAGCTGGTCGCCACGACGCCGAGTGCGCGGCCCACCTATGGTACGAGTACGCAGCGCTCTCACTTGCGCTTGGACACAAGCTCACGCTCGTGCTCCCAGCCTCGGCATCACGTACGACAACGTCGAGGAGTACGCCAAGGCGATCGACTGCTACCTGCTCGTGCTGTCGATCAGCGAGAGCACGCAGCACAAGGTCTTCATGGGACTCGCCGCCAACTGCATCGGCGTCAACTACCAGCTGCTCTCATCGGCGTCCCGCGAGTTCGTCTACACCGGCAAGTTCGTCGACACGACGAGCAAGAGTCTCCAGAGCGCACTCGTGTTCCACCAGAAACACCTCGACGTCGCGGACGACGCGGGCAAGTTTGTCGCGCACATGAACCTCGGGCTCGCGCACGGGTCACTCGGAGACCCGAACGAGGCGGCGCGACACCACCAGGAAGCGCTCCGCATCTCCATCCGCCTCAACAGCACGTACGGACAGAGTCTGGCGGTCGGGAACCTCGGACTGCTCGCGAGTCGGCAGAGCGATCTCGAGACCGCGGTCGCGTGCATGGAGCAGCACCTGCAGCTCGTCCAGTCCGTGAACGATCGGCCGGGCGAGGCGTTCGCCTGGATCCAGCTCGGGCTGCTCGCAGGTCGCGTCGGGGACCACGAGCGCGCGGTGCGGTCGTTCGATCAAGCGTACAAGCTCGCGCAGGAGCTCGGGGAGGTCGGGACGATCAAGCAGTGCAGCTGCTACCTCGGAGTGGCGCGAGCGCGGCTTCAGATGGAGGCGTACGTGCGGCAGCTCACGGATCCGCTCGTGACGCGCGCCACAGCGTGATGTGAGCGGTTAGCAGAGTGCGAAGGCGCTCAGACCAGAGGAACCGCCGTTCGTGCATTCCTAGTCCGCCACGGCGCGAGCGTGGAGCGCAGTTGCGTTACAGCACCGCGTCCTTGATCTCGATGAGCTTGATCACGCCGTCGCGGTTCGCGTTCTTATCGCTCGCGGGCTTGTCGCCGACGTACGCCAGGACGTTCTTCGTCGGGTGCCAGCACAGGTACTGCAGCACGTTCTGGAGCGGGATGGACACCGCCGTCTCGCCCGTCTCCGCCTCCACCACCACGAGCGTCGTGTCCTCCATGCCGATTGCCAGGTAGCGGCCGTCGTGGCTGAATCGGACGGTTCGAATGCTCGACCTGGCGCGCGACGTGAGTTAGCGAACGAGTGGGAGATCCGCGTCGTCTGCAGTGGCAACGTACGTGGTCACGACGAACGTCCGTACGCAGTAGAGCTCTTCGAGGTCCCAGATGCTCACGAGCGAGTCGATCCCGCCCAGTGCGACGAACCTGCGCGAGCGCAAGCATGAGCACGAGGCTGTGAGCAGCAGCGTCCAGTGGCGACACGTGCGGTCGCCTCGCACCTGCCCGACGGGTGGAAGTCGAGGCAGAAGCAGCTCCCAGCGTGGGCGACGACCTGCGCATTGGACAAGACAATCAGCCCCCGGGGAGCGAAGTGCCGCCTTCCTACGAAGCGCCCGCGCACCTTGTGCACGTTCTCCAAGTTCGGCACGCCCCGGTTGTCCGGTACGATGCGCATGATCTCGAAGGTGCCGTAGCCGGCAGCGTGACCTGCGTCGTGATGAGACGTCGGTACTCACAACAACCGACAGCCGGCAAGAGCCGCGGGACGCACCGGCAGCGACGAAGAGGAAACCCGACTTGCTGA
The DNA here is from genome assembly GCA_023333865.1 of Globisporangium perplexum. Lineage (NCBI taxonomy): Eukaryota > Oomycota > Peronosporomycetes > Pythiales > Pythiaceae > Globisporangium > Globisporangium perplexum. Next base: position 9,668 of record JAASFS010000680.1, on the reverse strand, counting down.
ACTGCACTTCGTTGACCTCGTACGGGTTGACGACGCGGCGCACGACGCGGTTCTTGCGCGTGTCGATGAGCGTGACGCAGTCCAAGTTGCTCACGGCGATGAACTTGCCGTCGAAACTGTAGACGATGTTGAGCGCCTCGCTCTGCAGCGAGATGCTGTGCGCGATCTTGCACGTCTTGACGTCCCAGACGCGCACGGTCTTGTCGGCGCCGGTGCTCGCGAGTCGCAGCGGGTTCGTCGGGTCCCACGCGAGCGAGTGGATCGAGTCCGTGTGGCCGCGCAGCTCGTTCGGCTCCTGGTTCTGCGGTCGGTGACAGCAAGCGAGTCGGTTCAGTCAGGCGGCTCGCAGCGAGCGGGTAGCAGGGAGGGAGGAGGGGCGGAGGCAAGAGGGACGCACCGAGTCGACGAACCAGATGCGGATGGTCTTGTCATTCGAGCCGGAGGCCAGCAGCGAGCCCGTGGCGTTGTACTCCAGCGCGTACACCTTGCGCGAGTGTCCGTAGATCTCCGGCAGCTGCGTCGACGTCACGGCGGCGGCGACGACGGTGGCATCCCTCGCGCTCGCACTCGCCGCCAGGAGCTCCATTGCTGCTTTTGTAATTTTGACAGATTTGTTACACAAATGTCAAATTCATTTCTTGATTTTTAGGAAAACATGCACTGTGAGCTAACCTGGATGTTCCTGTGCCTGCAAGCACCGATCTGCTCGAGATCGAGTGCAGACTGCGACCAGGCAAGCGCTCGGGCGTGTGCCTGTACTGCAAGCTGATGGGAGCTCGCGCGTCCAGACCACGAGCTTAACAGAGATTGAGAAAGCGCTCAGGAAATCGTGGACAGGTGGAATGCGTGTGGCGAGCACTCCTCGCCGAGTGGATTCGAGCGCCAGGCGCGCGGAGAGACTCGGCCGCAGAGATCTCGCGCTCCGTCCTGCGCGCGGTACGGCGTTTGGCGCTCGGCGCCATCGTACTTTGGACGCGAGCCTTCAGACAAACTTTGAACTTTGAACAACTCGAAATCGTTCGCGATTTCACGTGTCGATATACACGGTAAAGTTCCGAGGCCCTGGCGCTGGCACTGGTGCTGGCGGCGCCGCGAAGTACTCGACGAGACCGTCCGCCGCGATCGGCGCGGATGACCATGCGGCGATGGCGATGGCGATGACGGGCGTCGCAATGAGAGGCACTTGCTTGCAAGTCGGTCGTTTACGCCTCCTGATTTTTCACCGCCGCCGCCTTCACCGTCGCCTTCGTGGAGTGACTGGTGCTTATGCGCGTGTGCAGCAGCAGCGAACTCTCTCACGATCTCTCGCGCTTTGTCTCCCGGCTCATTCGCGCTCTGTCCACGTGTTGGTGAAGTCGACCGACCGACAGGCTCGAGGCAGGAGGAGCGGCGGAGTCTTCGATCGCCTTCGCGCTCTCCGAGCAAGTCCACGACAACTGAACCCTCGCAGGTTGAGTGAGCGCTGGCTATTTCGAGGACCGACGAATGAGCCATTTCGAGACGCGCGAAGTCGACGCTGACGCAGCCGCAGACTGGAAAGTGCGCCTCGCTGAGCTCCGCGACATGCTCCCGAGCGCCACGGCCGCCTCCGCCGCCGCCACCGCCGCTGGTGGCTCGGGCGGCGGGCCGAGCGCCAGCTACCAGCAGCGAGCCACCGGCGGCGAGTGTCCGATGCTCGAGGCGGCCGACTCGCCGCTCGTGACGCAGCAGCTGCCGCCGGCGACCGCGTCCTCGCGCTTCTTCTCGCGCGTGGGGCAGAGCGATGAGGCGCTGGCCACGGCCGAGGGCCGCCTCGACGAGCTGCGCGCGTATCACCGGTCGCACTACTCGTGGCGCTTCTACCGCACGTTCTGCCAGTTCCGCTTCGGCTACTTCGCGTTCCTCGTGCTCATGGTCATCGTCATGTTCTCCTTCACGCTGCTCATGGAGTTCTTCTTCGCCATCTTCCTGCCGAGCGCCAAGTACGACGAGTACTATGTCGCGCGCTCCATCGCGCTGCTTGTGGCGCTCCCAGTCGCGCTCTTCTTCCTCTCCTACTTCTTCGAGGAGGCGAGCCGGCTCTTCCTCGACGCGATCGACAAGACGGACGGCTCGCTGCCCAACTTCCGCCTCGCGCTCGCCGTCGTCATCCACTACCTGCGCCACCGCAAGGAGATGCCCGACCCGCGCGGCGGGGGCGGCGGTGGCGGCAGCGCTGGCACCGGCGCGCTCGACGGGGCGGGCGGCGGCGCCGACAGCGACGAGAGCTCCAAGGACGGGCACCGCGCGACGCTGCTCCTGACGGCGGAAGACGACCCGTTCCAGGATGTCGGCAAGGAGGAGGAGGACCTCGCGTGGGAGCGCCGGCAGGAGTTGGAGGAGCAGTCGGAAGCCGAGGCGGCCGTGGCGCAGCTGACAGCACCCGCGGCCACGAGCTCGACTGTGAACCGCTGGAAGCGCGTCAAGGCGGCGGTGACGGCGACGCTGCTGATCCGCAAGGTGGACGACGCGCCGGAGATCGACGTGTCGACGTTCGTGGCCGTCGACATCTTCTGCCCGGCGCTCTTCGAGGTCGCGACGCTACTGGCGCTCATACTCGAGGTGCTCGTGTCGTGGTCGCCGAGCAAGGCGTTCCTGGCGTACGTGCAGATGGGCTTCTGGAGCCTCAGCGTGTACCTCGTCGTGTGGGTCGTGGCGCACTTCTGGAGCTCACGCAACCGCAAGATGCGGCTCATGGTGAGCACGTACCGCCGCCGGCGCCGCACGCTGCGCCGCGCGGTGAACGAGCTCGAGCGCCACAAGCGCAAGGAGCACCTGTGGCTGCTGGACGTCGGCTTCCGATGCTACTACCACATCGGCCAGAAGGTGAACCCGGCGGTGTGGTGGCGCGCGCGGCGCGAGGGGCGGAAGAAGCGCGCCAAGTCGCTGGCCGACGCCTCGCTGCAGACGGATGGCACGGTGCAGGCGGACGACGTGTCGATCCACGTCGCGGCGTCCAACGGCGCGGCGCCGACTCCGTTCCTCGGCGTCGTGACCCGCGTGCAGGCGGCGGTGGAAGCGCGCGCGCGGATGCGCTCGCGGAACCCGTGGAACCGCCTCTCGCTCAACAAGAAGGCGGCGATCCTGCTCGTGCTCGTGGTCGCCTCGGCGCTGCTCTCGCTCTACTCGTTCCTCGTCGGGTGGCCGATCATGGGCATCTGCCTCATCGCGCTCGGCACGGTGATCCAGCAGCGCTTCCCGCAGATCTTCGGCCGCGCGTTCCGGCACTTCATCACGGCGTTCGTCGTGCTCTCGCTCGTCTTCTTCTCCTCGACGTTCCTCATCGGCACGTTCGTGAGCGGCGGGAACTTCAAGCTCGGGCCGTTCCTCAACGGCACGGAGAGCGCGGCGGCGCTGGCACAGACGACGGCCGCGTCGGCGACCCAGCCGGTCGCGCTCTCGCTCGGCTTCAAGCAGTCGGCCGAGTACCCGGCGTGCTCGATCGACTACGACGGCCTCACGGTGCTCGACATGGCGCTGATCGCCGACGCGGCGTACGGGAACACGACCGAGATGCACAAGCGCAGCCTCACGAACCGCTTCAACGGCACCGCGCTCGGGAACTGGACGTACGTGACCCGCAACGACGAGACGAAGGACCACCAGGTGTGGCTCGAGCTCTTCTTCCCGGAGGTCAACATGACGGTGATCGCCGTGCGCGGTACCGCGTCCGCCGCGGACGCGCTCGAGGACCTGCACTACTGGTTCGGCATCACGATCATGCAGGCGGTCGATGTCTTCGTGCCGTTCCTCAAGCAGCTGCCGCGCGCGTTCGTCGTCAAGCTGCTGTCCATGGACCTAATCACGAGCATCATGCCCGAGCCGGTGTACGTCCCGCTGCTCAAGCATGTCGAGGAGGTGCGCGCGCGCGTGGGCGACAACGTCGTGCTCACAGGCCACAGCCTCGGCGGCGCCATGGCGGCGATGGTTGGCGCCAAGACGCAGACGCGCGCGGTGTCGTTCTCCGGCCCGGGGCTGCTCTACTCGCGCGGCCGCTTCGGCGTCGACGCGAGCGACGTGCGCGACAACGTGCTGACGTTCAAGCCGCGCAAGGACATCGTGCCGCGCGTGGACGAGCTCGGCGGCATGGTGCAGGAGCTGCGCTGCAAGCAGAAGTCCCCCATGGGCTGCCACAGCAGCTTCACGCACATCTGCGAGCTGTACCTGTCGTGTGGCGACACGCGGCGCCGCAACTGGGCGGCGAACGAGCAGTGCCTCTCGTACCAGGCGCTGCCGGAGGACGACGAGGACGAGAGTTAGAGGATGCAGTAGCGCGTCGTAGGGGCTGGTGGCGAGCGGGCGAGAGGATGAGGATACAGTGTCCATTCGATGCATGCGGACGTGAAGCGAGGACGACTCAGCCGTTGCCGGCCGCGGACACCTGCGCACATACAGACATCCATTGAGTGTGAGCAGCAGCGCAATGCACACACATCCTCTCTATCAGCGGACGCACGCGAGGGATGTCGTGGTGCTCCGTGAGGCTGCCGAGGTACTGGTTGAGCTCCTCGACGCGCTCGCGGTACGTCTTCCCGGCGACCTTCTCGATCTCCGCTTGCTCCTGCGCTCGAGCGTTGCCGGTCAGTCAGTCGGTCGGTCGGTCGGTCATCTGCGCTAACCTCCACGCTCCACAGCAGCAGACGCACCCGTTTCTTCTTGTGCTCCTCGTGGCGACGCTGCGCCGGCGTCAGGTCGCTCGCCTCCGCGTCCCCGCCGCCGTCGCCCCGTGTGTCGCCGCCATCACCGTCATCGCCGCCGCTGCCGCGCGCCTCGCGCTCCTTGTGCTTCTTGGCTTTCTTGAGCTTCTTCTTCCGGTTGCTGCCGTCGTGCGCCGCCACCTTGAGTGAAGCGCCGCCCTTGAGCTTCAGCTTCCCACGCTTCACGTGCTCCATGCTTCTTCGGATGAAGAATGGCTCGCTATGTTTTACTATTGTAATAACGAGATCGGAATGCCACACTATTATAATAAATAGATTGTGATGCGCCTACTTCTGCAGGACCCAAACAGGCACCGGAGCTCTTTCAAGCATCACCAATGGCGTCGGACGTCGCACCTGCCGCCGCCGCGCTTCCTGCGACCGACGCGCCGGATGACGCGGCGCTGCTAGCGGCGGGCGATGTGATCGCGCGCGCGCACTGGGCGGAGCTGGAGGCGCGCGTGCGGCGGCCGCTGCGGCGGCAGACTCGGCGCTGCGCCTGCGCGCTCGGCGGCTGCTGCGCGAGCTGCGGCCGCTGCGTGGAAGTCCACTGCAATTGCGGCTGGCGCGCGCGACACCGCGGCCTCTGCCTCGAGTCACGGCCGTGCGACTGCGCGCTGCCAGATGCGTCGGCGCGTTGTGCACTCTGCCGCGGCTGCCGGCGGTTCGAGGGCGGTGGCCACTGCCGCTGCGAGCAGCACGAGCACCAGCGACTGCGACAGCTCGACAGCGCGCTGTCGGAAACAGCGGAGAGCGGGAGGTCAGAGGCGCCGTGTGCGTGCTTCCGTGTGGCCGCGAGCGTGATCCCGCGCGCGACGGCTGCGAGCGCCGAGCGGACACAGCGCATCCGCCGTCTGCGGCGAGCGACCGGCGTGCCGTCGGTGGAGAGCCTGTTCCAGAAGACGATCGTCTCGGCGTTCGGCAGCGAAGAAAGCGGCGACGGAGACCGCGGCGGCATGGAGAGCGATGCGCTCTGTGGCGTGCTGCACCGCCCGCTCGCGAGGCGCTTGTTCCCGCTGAACTCGTTCGCGCCGCCGTACCAGCGGCTGCACCTGCGCGATGGCGCCTCGTTCCTGGAGTCCATCGAGCCGAGAGAGCACAACGAGCGCGCGCTCGCCAGCATCGGCAGTGGGGCGGACGCGCGCATGCACGCGGACGAGGAGGTGCGTGGGGAGTGCGGGATACGCTCCCAGCGGCGGCGCCAGGCGACTCACGGCACTGCTTCTCGCTCGATGGTGTGCTGCTGCAGAGGATCGATGGGGTGACGTCCGAGCAGATTGAACGCGGACTCAGCAACATGCTCTACACGAAGGCGCGGGAGAGCGCCATGCCGTCCGATGTACGCTCTCGAAGGTGTTGGATGATCTCGTGTGCTGCGCTTGCCTCACCAGCTTGCTCGTGTGTGCTGCGTGACGCGTCCAGGGCTTGGTAGACTACTTGATCCACGCGTCGAGTATCAAGGTGGGGCGAGCGAGCGAGATGGTGGGGACGTTCGACGACTCTGCAGCAGTCGCGGCGGCGATCGTGGTCGAGGAGTTCATGGCGCAAGTCACCCGCGACCTCCTCTCCACGGAGGAACGACCAGCGAATGCGCTGACGAAGTCCGAGGTCCAGTCATTCGCGCTGCACTTGCTGAGGGGACTGAACTGGCCGCTCTTCTTCGAGCAGCACAACTGCAAGCTGGACGCGACGAAGCAAGATGACGAGCTCGTGCGTGCTATCGGGGGCGAGATCACGCTCGTAGAAGCGCCGACTGTTGCCGAAGAAGCTGAGGTGGCGACGTGGATTCGAGAGACGGTGGTGCAGTACCGTGGACGACGGCAGGCAGAGAGCGAGCGAGTGCGCGTCGGCGAAGAGAAGAAGCGCCGTCGAGGGGAGTCGGACGTGGAAGCTCGAAGCGCGAGGTCGGCTCGGCAGAAGCAGTCGAACGCCTCGGATCCTCGAGAGCCGCACCTCCGCCTCGGTGTGCGCCAGCACGAGGTGTCGGGCCACCCGTCGTACTACTTCACGATGGAAGCCAAGCTGCCCGGAGACCAGCTCGTCCGAGTGCGCGCGAACGACTTTGACACGCAAGAGCAGGCGATGAGCAAAGCCGATTCTGTGAAGGAGACGCTGCGTTCGCAACACGAGCGGCTATGGAGCGCAGCGAACCGCAAGCTCCCCGTCCTGAAGCAGCAGCTGCTGTCCGCAGAGCTTGAGCGATCACCTGGGCGGAGTGTTCCGAAGGCGACGATTGCAGAGAAGCGGCTGCTTGCGGCGCACAATCCGGTGCTGCTGGCGAAGCTCGAGCACCGTCGCCAGCAGCAGAACCAGTGGAGGAAGAAGGACCGCATGAGAAAGAGGGCGGAGAGAGAGAAGCGCAAGGCGGAGCAGAAGGCGTCGAGCGCGTCGGCAGCTTCGAGCGCAGTGCTCGACGGAGCACACGCAGCAGAGTCCGAGCTGTTGGGGCGGCAGCAGGCATCGACGCAGAGAACGGCCGATCCGTCGGTGGAGCAGCACGCTTTTGCGGGTTCTCACGCGCCGACAGCAGATCTTCTTCCTCCTCGCAGACCCGTCACCCGCCCGCGCAAGCATCTCCCTCGCCGCGCATGACGACGTCGACGTGGACTTCGGAAACGGACACCCCGTTATTTTGAGCGGTGGATGACGCGCTCACCTCGACTCGAACGAAGGACACAGCAGCAGCACGGCGACAGGCAGGCAGCCGCAGCAACAGCAGCAGCGCGGGCGGCGGCGCAGATGAATAAGTACGAGGTGCTTGGCGTGATCGGCGAAGGCGCGTACGGCGTGGTGCTCAAGTGCCGCAACAAAGAGTCGAGCGAGATTGTGGCGATCAAGAAGTTCAAGGAGAACGAGGACGACGACCCTATGGTGCGCAAGACGACGCTGCGCGAGGTCAAGATGCTGCGGTTCCTCAAGCACGACAACATCGTGACGCTCAAGGAGGCGTTCCGGCGGAAAGGGCGGCTGTACCTCGTGTTCGAGTACATGGAGAAGAACCTGCTCGAGGTACTCGAGGACAAGCCGAACGGGATCGAGAACGAGCTCGTGCGGCGATACATCTTCCAGCTCTGCTGCGCGATTCACTACTGCCACGTCAACAACGTGGTGCACCGAGATATCAAACCCGAGAACCTCCTCGTGAGCGCGTCCACCGGCGAGCACACGCTTCGACTCTGTGACTTCGGGTTCGCACGGCTGCTTGCAGGAGGATCCTCCGGGAGCAACGACATGACGGAGTACGTCGCCACCCGCTGGTACCGCGCACCGGAGCTGCTGCTGGGCGACACCAGGTACTCCAAGTCTGTGGACATCTGGGCGATCGGATGCATCATGGGGGAACTGGTGGACGGACAACCCGTGTTTCCAGGCGAGAGCGAGATCGACCAGCTCTACTTGATCCAGAAGGTGCTCGGGTCGCTCCCGAAGCGCCACATGGAGCTCTTCGCGACGAACCCGCGCTTCTCGGGGATGAAGATGCCCGAGCTGAAGCACCCAGAGACGTTGTACCGCAAGTTCAGCGGCCGGCTGTCGAAGAAAGGGATCTGCTTCCTCGAAGCCACGATCCAGCTGACTCCGGAAGATCGCCTCACGAGCGAAGAGTGTCTGAACCACCCGTACTTCGAGGGTTTGTCGCAAGTGTTCCTCGACCCTCCGGGCACTGGCGGCGCCAGCTCGAGCTCTGCGGCCTACCACACACAAGAGGTGAAGCCACTGCCAGTGTACTGTACAGACAAGCAGTCCTCTATGTCAGTCACCGCGTCGACAGACGAAGACTCGATGAACGGCGGCACGGATGGGCTCGAGAGCTCTCGCAGCAAGTGCTGGACCTCGAACCGCACGGCGGCTGTTACCTCCTCCATGAAGTCGGAAGAGAAGAACCCTTCACATAACCTGAAAGACAAGCGCAAGAGCGGCGGCGGACGAAAGGGTCGAGAGGACGACCGGATGGCGAGTTGCGGGCACAGTAGCACCAACCTCCGCAAAGCAGTTGATCCTCCAGACGACACTGCCGTGGGATATTGGCGAGCGGGCGAGAAGGCAGGACACAAGGACGAGGAGCTTGCGAGCACACGAGTCGCGAGCGGTCGGAGACGGGAGAAGAAGAAATCGAGCAAGCACCTGTCCAAGACCCCGCCCGTCAGCACCACTATCTCGGGCGGTGGTGGCTCCATACACGGAGGGAGCAAGAAGAGAACCAACGACTGCGGTCCGCAGCCATCCGGGATGGCCATCGCAGCAGGACTTGGGTTCGTATCAGTGCGTCCGGTGTCGCGTCAGTCGTCGTCTCAACAACAGCAGCAGCAGTCGGTCCTACCTCGCTACCTCCCCCACCTCTCTGGCGCTGCAAACGAAGCGGCGGCGATGGTGAACAGCGCCAACAGCGCCAATAATGCGTGTGGTCCAGTGGCGATCGACGCCGACTGGGACGACGACGCGGACGCCGGCGTGTACAACTACCCGGTGTATCCTCGCGCGTCGCTCGTGAAGAAGGCGTCGTCGAAGAAGCCGCGCGATCGCCCGGTGGACGAAGACATGGAGTTCAGCTGACCAGTGTGTCAGCTCGTCGTCTGGAGGTGTTGCCGCCGCAGGAGGAAGGAGGAAGCAGCACTTAGGATACCGTGCCGAAGCGCGGAGACTGTAGATACAACACAATCACGAACTCTTGCCAAGTGCCAAAGTGTTTACACAACAAACGCAAAAGTTCAAGTTTCCCATTCCAGGAGCTCATTTCGCGTAGTTCGACCTCGAACGCACTCGCCGCTCGACGCGCCGCTCGACGCGCCGCTCGCTACCCCACCAGCTTCAGCGAAGAGACGATGACGACGACGTCGCCGCTGGACGCCGAGCGCGCCAAGAGCGACCTGTCGGCGCGCGAGATCGCGTTCGTGCTGCATCAGGGGAAGGCGCAGGTGGAGCGGCTGGAGCGCCTCGAGGCGCTGCTAGTGGCCG